>JAQZBX010001598.1:58507-80878 GCA_029593785.1 Cabassous unicinctus
AAAAAAAAAAAAAAAAAAAAAGCTATAATGAACATAACCCAATAGCTTATGAACTGTATTTATAGTTATATGAACTGCTTATGTAAGAATCCATAGCTATTTATGAATTCAGAATTGTAAGAACGAAAGAATTGGAAATATTGCTATTGAATTAATAATTAAGTGGATATATTACTGTTGATTCATATACTCCTTCAATAATTATGTATTAAGAGCCATATGTGTGTGTATGTATATGCATGTATGTTTGTAAGTATATACATATATGTTTACACACTCAGATATAAATATAAAGAACGTAAGTGTCAAACTTTTCCTACAGGACCATCATTGTATTCTATAGAACTGTGCAAAATGGCACAGGTATTCATTGATAAATCAAGTCAGTAGGGTGCCAATCCTCAAGAACATGTGTTCTAGAGAGATAGAAAGTAATGAACAAGAAAATACACATAAAATTACCAAGATTACAAAGTGTTATGTGCCTTGAAAATGATAATATGAGAAATAATGTCAGGGCAAATGAAATTATAAATGTTAGCAAAAGAAAGCTTTATTACAGCAGTGAGGTCTAACTTTGAGAATCAGCCAAATGAAAAGCCTGGAGATTAAGCATTAAAGGCAGGGGGAAACATATGTTCAGAAAAAACTGAATCAGAAAAGAGTTTAACATTGAATTATCAAAAGATCAGCATAGACAGAGAAGAGAGAAGAGAAAAAGACCTCAAAAATAGATTGTTGATGTATCTAGTGACAGGATCAGACAAGTCCATGTAAGGTATATTTAGCAATTTGGAATTTATTCATAATGTAATGTGGAGTCACTGGAAACTTTTAAACAGATGAGTGGTGGCTTAAATAATTGACCCTGGGTATCATGTAATGAGAGCTTGAAGCATGGTAAAACTAAAGAAAATGTAGGAAAACAGTTAAACTATGGAATCAATGCACAGAAGGGAAGAGAGTGGATTTGTTGTGATAATGGCAATGGAAATAGCAATAGACATATTCAAGTAACATTTTGAGGGCAAAAAATGACAGAAATTGGTGAAGGATTAGATAGGTTGTGATAAATAATTGATATGACATAATAAAAACAGCTTTGTCAACAAAAACACTTCATAAGAAACAATGAATTATGGATCTGATTAAAAATGAATTTTGTTAAGAGCTAAAGAAACCACACTTTATTCAAGGGTCTAAAACCAAGATGTCTAATGTGGGACAGTAATGTGAATCTGAATATTAATTTTTATTTTTAAGATTTCAAAAGAATTTCAAAACTCCTTCATTTTCTTTGATGAGGCAGTTTCAAATATCTTTGTTTATGAGGGGCTGTTTAGGGCTTGAAATGGAGAGATGATTTTAGATATTAATAATGAACTGTATTTCATTATACACATATATGCGATTTATAATGATGAGAAAATTAATTGCCTTTTAAATTAATGCTTGGTGTGTGTGTAATATATGTATACATTAGTAAACAATTGTATGCTTATTAAAATAAAGAAATTGAAGAATCAAATCAAATCAGTTAAAATTCTGTCACACACAGATAGCTATTATTGATATTCTGATATGTAACTTCTAAGCATTTTTCTATGCACACACAAACATGCACATGAACACATTGAGAGAGAATGGCTGGATGGAAAACACAAGTTTAAGTAAGGCAAAACTGAATATGGATAAGATTTTAGCCAATTGTCAGACGTATGTCCCACAGATTATTACTTAAACAAGTTGCCTTTCCTTTAAAAGCAGTGAAATCATACAAATATCAAAATGGCATGATGATTATAGGTTCTTATATATGTAAATAAGCATCAAATGCAATCAAATGTAAATGCAGTCCCTGAACCATGCATGCATAGAAGAAAGTCAAAGCTTTTCAAATAAAGACAAAATAGCAGAACTATGACCAGAATTTCAGCTCAAGAAACATAGGTTCGTGTTGATGACAAACCAAAATAAATGTACTGCTGAAACAAAGGAAAAATAATCTCATCAAAGAAAAATAATAAAATCCAGAATCTCCACAGCTTACCATATATAATATGCAGAATGTAATCTAAAATTACTTATGTTTTAGATTCTTTGCTGCTCAAGCAAATACAATAAAATGGGATTTTATTTGTTCAAGATTTCAGAGCCAGAAGGCTTGCTTCCTCCCTGGGTCAGTATCTTCTGGCTGGCCAGCAATCTTTGCAGTTCCTTAGCTTTTCCACCACGTGGTAATGTACATAGCAGCATCTTCTCCTTTCTCTTCTAGATTCCAGTGTCTTCCAGCTTCCAGCTGCTCTCCATGGCTTCTCTCTCTGTGTCCAAATTCCTTTGCTTATAAAGACTTCATCATATTAAGGCCTACCTTCACTCAGTTTGGTCACACCTTGACTAATAACATCTTCAAAGGTCTATTTACCAATGGAGTCACACTCACGGTACCAGGGGTTGGGACCTGAACATGCTTTTTGTTGGGGACATGATTCAATCCCCAACAATTTGGTATTAATAAGCTAGGAAATTGTAACACAGTTTTAATAGAAAAGAAAACTTGTTGAATCTGGTTCCAAAATGAAGCAGATGTGGGAATTGGAGACAAGGATTTTAAAGTGGCTATTCTGCCTAACTTCAATGAAGTAATAAATAATATGTTTTAAATGAATTTTTAAAATCTGGAGTAATGATGAATTTAAGCAGAGAAATAGTGTCCTGATTTGAGTCTTTTGTGTACCCCAGAAAATTATGTTCTTAAGTTAAACCCAATCCTATACGTGTTGGTATGTGGGACCTTTTGCTTAGATTCAGTTAAGGGACATTTGATTAGGTCACTTTTGATTAGATCACTTCAGTTAAGTGATTAGATTGCATGACTCAGGGTCAGTCTTAATCCTTTTACTTGAGTCTTATATAAACAGAGACACACAGAGAAAGTCAGTTGCCATTTTATCATTCCACGTGACATGGAGGACTACAGAATCACCTACAACTGCAGAAAGACAGAGAAACCCAGAGAAGCTGAGAGGCCAGAGGCTAGAATCAGTGGAGCAGCCTGAAGCAAGGGACAGATGAGCCACGTGCCTGATAACCCACAGCTACGTTCAGGGAGAAAGTGAGCTTGGAGTGAAAGGCAGGGACAAAAGCAGAGACCAGCCTCCATTTTGCCATGCTATGTGGCAGGACTCCAGGATTGCCAGAAGCCAGTTTTGGTGAAAAAGCATCTCTGCTTTTGCCTTATATAGGCATTTTATTGACCTCAAAACTGTAAGCTTTTACCATAATAAATCTTTATTGTAAAAGCCAATCCATTTTTGGTATTTTTGCATTGGCAGCCTTTAGCAAACTAAAACAAATAGCAACAATAATAAAGAACAAGAAGGAAATTCTATAACTTAAAAATGTGATTTCTGAAGAATTTATTGAATGGAAATAAGAACTGAAAGTAGATGACAGAGGAAGGAGTAAGGAAACTTGAAGATTATAAAATAGAAATATTCACAGTAATGAACAGAGGGAAAATAAAATGAATAGAGCCTCAGGAACCTGTTAGATGACAAATTGTGAAACATACATTAAATTAGAATATCACAAGAAGGTAGAATAAGACAAAACATATTTGAAGAAATAAGGGCCAAAAATTTTCCAAATTTAAGAGAAGACAGAAATGTTCAGCCACAAGAAAGTATGCAAATGCCAAAAGAAAAAAATACAAAGAAGTTCATGACAAAGTACATCACAGTCAAGCTTATTGAAAGCCAAATATAATGAGCAAATTTTGAAAGCAGCAGGAGGAAAAAGTATAAATTAGGTTTTGGGGAACCATGGATGCTAGAAGAGAAACTTTAAATTTCCTGAGGGACAGAAGGTGGGAGATTGTCAAATAAGCATTTCCATCTAGCAAAAATATCATTCAAGAATGAAGGAAAATTTAAAAATATTAAAAAAAAATACAGCTAGGAGAGTTTTTGTTTTTTTCACCATTTTTTTATAAAACATAATTTTAAAGGGAATATAATATTGTACCATGGAGTTAATAATATATTTAAATATATTACATATAACAACTATAATGCAAAGGATGAGGAGAGATATATACTTATAAGTTTGAAATTTTTTTATATTTTACCTAAAGTTTTACATTATTAACTGTAAGTTGTCTGTGAACAGTTAAGATATATATTTATACCTTGAACAAAAGGGAAATCATTTTAAAAATTCAAAGAAGTATTGCTTAAAAGATTACAGAGATTTCTAGTAGACAAAAATGGTGGTGTAAGACACTCCAGGGTTCTATTGCCTGACAAAATCTTTGAATTTTGCAAAACTAGTAGAGCTATCTTCCTCAAAACTCTGGAAAACAGTTTAAGGGTTGCAATAACTGGATGAGTGCCAAATCTAGAAAATGCAGCTTTAAAAACAGTGAGAGAAGCTCATGGGCCCTTGCAGACCATTATCCCAAACCCTCTTTGCATAGTCTGGAGCCAGGCTACACTCCCATTGTGGGTCCCTGCCCAGTTATGGAGGGATCAGGGCAAACCCTATGTGCATATTGAGCATTCAAGGAAATATCTGTTATATAACTAAGTAGCAGGACACAAATTTAAGGAACAGATAATTCAGGGACTAAATACCAGAGTTTAACAGTTTAAATTATTAAAATGTACAATGTTTGCCAAAAAAAATTGCAAGACAAAAAAATTACAAGAAACCAGATATGATGTCCCATTCAAAAGAAGAAAAAATTCAGAAAACATCAACAAGAATATGACATTTTTGGCATAATAAACAAAGACTTTTAAAAATATAATCTTCAATATGCTTGAAGGGATTAAGGAAAAAAAACAGAGAAAGAACTAAAGAATATCAGGACAATGATGAGCAAACAATATGAGAATCTCAAAAAAGATAAAAAATTTTAAAAAGAAACCAATCAGAAATACTAGAATTGAAGACCTCAATAATTAAAATGAACTATTCCCTTCAATGTTTCAACAGCTAATTGGAGATGGAAGAAGAAAGAATCAGTGATGTTGATGATAAGAAAATTGAAATGATTCAGGCTGAGGAACTGAAAGAAAACAATGAAAAAGTTAACAGAGCTTAAGAGACCTGTGGGACACCACCAAGCATACCAATATACACATTATGGAGTCCCAAAGGAGAAGAAAGAAAAGGGCAGAAGGAATACTCAAAGAAATAATGTCAGAAAATTTCTCATATTTAATGAAACACTAATATACACTTTCAAAATTTCCCTCAAAGAAACCAAACAGTTTAAACTCAAAAAGAACTAGGACTAGATATATAGTATTCAAAACGTTGAATGCCCTGGACCAGGAGAGAGTTCTGAAAGCTGCAAGAGAAAAGTATTGTTTTATGTATAAGGTAACCCCAATAAGATTAAGCACCACTTTCTCATCAGAAAGCATGGAGGCAAAAAGGCATTGGGGTAGAATACTTAAAGTGCTGGAAGGAAACAATTGCTGAGACAAAATGTTATATCTGATGAGACTTTTTTTTAAAATGAGGATGCCGTTAAGACATTTTGAGGTAAAAATAGCTGAGGGAGTTTTTCCCCACTAGACCTGATCTATAAGCAATGCTAAAGGGAGTTTCTCAAACTGAAAGGAAAGGACACTAGTCAGTGTATCAAAGTGGCATAATGAAATAAAGACCTCTGGTGAGGGTAACCATATGGATAAATATAAATTTTAGTACTATTGCACTGTAATTTTGGTATGAAACTCTACTTTTAAATTCACTGTTTACTTACAGGGTCTAAAATACAAATGCATAAAAATATTGATAAATGTATCTTCTCCAACCATAATGAAATAAAGCTGGCAATCAATAATAGAAGGAACACTGGAAAATACACAAATGTGTGGAAATTAAGCAATGCACTCTTATTAAACAACCAAGGGGTCAAAGAAGAAATAAAAAAGGAAATTAGGAAAAATATTGAGGGGAATGGAACCAAAAACACAACATACCAAAACTTAGGAGATGCAGTAAAAGCAGTGCTGTGAAGTAAATTTACAGTCTAGATGCTTAAATTTAAAAGAAATATTTTGGATGGTGGAGAAGGGATGGTGGAGTGTCATGGCACACTCCTTCTCCAGAAATGGCAAGAAGACAGGCAGACTTGTCAGGTGCAAGGGAAGTGGTGGGGGTACAGGGGAAGCAGTGAGGGCAGCTTGTGAAGGAGTCCTTGACAGGTGTATGTGGGTGCAGGTGGATGCAGGTGGAAGCAAGATGGTGATGTGTAGACTCTGGAGGTTAGGGGACCACAATACAATATCCAGAAAGTAGCAGTAAGGGGAGACTGAAAGAGGCCACAGCAGAAGAACTAGCTTTTTGGAACTGGTCTGCGCCTCCTTCAGGGGTCTCTGGCCCGATTTTGATCAGTTAAATATGAACAATTCTAAAGATTTAGAATAGGCTGAACCAACTGTAAAAGAAGAGCCTTAACACAAAGCCAAACAACAATAAAATTCTGACAAAAGAGAGAAACTGACCATCAGAGTAAACCCATCAAAATAATCTGAGTCTAGATATCAACAAAAAATTACAAGCCATACTAAGAAACAGGAAGATATGGTCCAGTCAGAGGAACAAATTAAAAAGTTGGAGGAAGACTTCCAGGAAAATGGTATTTGAGTAGGTAGTCAGGGAGGCAGGGCTCAACTCTCACATAAACAACAATGAAAGAGCAAAAAGCTATCTGAGGGAGCTGCTTTGGGGATCTGCAGACAAGGATAGTGCTGTTCATCTTCCGGGAGGGTGGCAGACAGAAAGACTAAGAAGCAAAAATGAAGATCGTGAGTTACTAGTCCCCATGGCCAAGAATGGAACACATCCCCCACCCTCAAGATGATTATCTTAGATAAAACCTGTGGCTCACTGCAGCCAACAGAGAGGGGAACAGACATCTTCCTCCCTGGGAGGAGGGAGAGTGTGGCAGAGGACAGAGTGGATTCTTTTCAGTGAGTTTAGCCAGCAGAGCCTACTTTGAATCTTGGTTCTGGCCAGACCAGAATCACAGGCAAGTTTAAAAGAGATACCTCTGTGGAAAGATTAACCAACAGGCACCATCTGTTAGCCAGCTTGGAAACTGCAAGGATAAAAAACACTCTTTCAGTTTCTTTGCCTAGACCTCTTGGATCAGATATGCACCCCATTAATGACTTCTTGGACCTATTTTGATAACTTAAGATGGACAATATTAAAGACTTAGAAAAAGTTGAACCAAAAATCAAAGAAGAGACGTGAAACAAAACCACTAGGCAAGAAAAAGAAATTTACCATCAGAGTAAGTTCACCAATATATTCAGATGCCTAGACATCAGCAAAAAATAAACAATCCATTCTAAGAAAAAGGAAGAGATGGCCCATCCAAAGGAACAAACCAAAAATCCTGATGAAACACAGGATTTAAGACAACTAATCAATTATACTCACACAAATCTCCTAAATCAATTTTAGGAGTTTAAGGAAAACATGACTAAAGTGATAAAGGATATTAAGAAGGCACTGGATGAACAAAAAGAACAATTTGGATGTGGAGGCTGTGGCCACTGGAGGTTCTGAGGGCAGGGATAGGGAAAAACAGGTGTAATGTGGGGTCATTTTCAGGACTTGGGAATAGTGAATGGCATAGCAACGACAGATACAGGCCATTCTCTGTCTTACCATGACTGACAGAATTGGATCGGAGAGAGTTTAAACTACAAGGTAAACTTTAATGCATGCTTAGTGGCAATGTTCCAAAATGTGTTCATCAATTGCAATGAATGTACCACACTAATGAAGGATGTTGTTCATGTGGGAAAGTGTGGGAGTGGTAGGGAGCAGGGCATATGGGAATCCCCTATTTTTTTAATGTAACATTTATGTAATCTAAGTATCTTAATAATAATAATAATAAATAAATTTAAAAATTAAGAAAAAGAAAAATTTGAAAGCAAGCAAAGAACAGCAACAGAGCTTATGGAAATGAAAGACACAATGGATGAGATTAAAAATACATTAGAGGCATATAACAGTAGATTTGAATTGATGGAGGACAAAATTAGTGAATTGGAAGACCAAGTATATAAACTTGAAAAGACAGGAGAAAAAAAAGAGAAAAGAAAGGAAAAATTGGAACAGGGTTTCAGGGAATTGAATGACAACACAAAACATGCAAACAGACATATTATCGGTGTCCCAGAAGGAGAAGAGAATGAAAAAGGGGAAGAATGAATATTTGAGGAAATGATAACCAAAAACTTCCCAACCTTTATGAAAGACATGAATATCTATATCCAAGAAGTACAACACACCCTAAACAGAATAAATCCAAATAGACCTACACCAAAACGCCTACTATTCAGAATGACAAATAATAGAGATAAAGGGAGGATGTGGAGAGCAGCAAGAGAATACAAATGCATGTCATAGAAGGGAAGCTCCATAAGACTAAGTGCCAATCTCTCATCAGAAAACATGGAGGCAAGAAGAAATTGGTATGATGTATTAAAGGTTCTGAAAGATAAAAGCTACCAGCCAAGAATTTTTTAACCAGCAAAACTGTCCTTCAAAAATGAGGGTGAGTTTAAAGTCTTCATATAAACAAAAACTTAGAAAGTATGTTACCAAAGACCAGATTTACCAGAGCCGCTAAAGGGAGTGCCACAGCTTGAAAAGAAAAGATAAGGGCAAGAGACTTGGAGAGGACTGTAGAAATGATGATTATTAGTAAGGGTAACTAAAGGGTAAAAAGACATACAATAGTAATTTATGACAACAGAAAGAAAAAGGACAAAATGGATGAAATAGGAAATGCCTTTATAGTAATAACATTGAATGTTAATGGATTGATTTCTCCAGTTGAAAGACATAGACTGACAGAATGGATAAAAAATATGAGTCATCCATATGCTGTCTAGAAGATACTCACCTCAGACAAAAGGACACAATCAGGTTCAAAGTGAAAGGCTAGAAAAAGATATTCCACACAAGTAGTTACTAAAAAAGATCTAAGGTAGTGATAATAATATCAGATAAAATAAGTTTTGAATGCAAAACTATTATTAGAGATGGAGAAAGTCATTAAATATTAATAAAAGGGGCAATTCACCAAGAAGTAATAACTGCAATAAATATTTATGCACCGAACCTGGTTGCCACAAGATACATGAGGCACATAGGCACAACAGAAGGGGGAAATAGAGGTCTCTACAATAATATTTGGTGACATCAATAAACCACTCTCAGCATTAGGTAGAACATTTGGACATAAGATAAATAAGGAAACAGAGAGCATGAATAATATGCTAAATGAACTAGACCTAACAGACATTTATAGAGCATTATACCGAATAACAGCAGGATATGCATTCTTTTCAGGTGCTCATGTGTCCTTCTCCAGGATAGACCATATGTTCTGCCACAAGACAGATCTCAATAAATTTAAAAAGATTGAAATTTCACAAAACAGTTTCTCTGATCATAATGGAATGAAGCTGGAAGTAATAATGGAAGGAAAAATGAAAAAATTCACAAATATATGGAGATTAAACAACACACTCTTAAATAATCAGCAGGTGAAATAAAGAAATTGCAAGAAAAATCAGTAAATAGCTCAAAATAAATGAAAACAAGAACACAACATATCAAAAACTATGGGATACAGCAAAGGCAGTGTTGACAGGGAAATTTATAGCCCTCAGCCCACAATGCATACATTAAAAAAGATGAAAGATCTAAAATCAAACACCTAACTGCACAACTGAAGGAAGTAGAAAAAGAACAGCAAACTAATCCCAAACCTAGGCCAAGGAAAGAAATAATAAAGATCAGAGTGGAAATAAATGAATTGAGAACAAAAAATAGTAAGAATCGACAAAACGAAAATTTGGTTATTTAAGAAGATCAACACAGCTGATAAACAGTTAGCTAGACTGACAAAGAAAAAAAAAGGAGAGAATGAAAATAAGTAAAATCAGAAATGGTGGCGCATTACCACTGACCCTCAGAAATATGATGATACTATGAACAACTGTATGCCAACAAATTAGACAATGTAGACAAAATGGACAAATTCCTAGAAAAACATAAACAACCTACACTGACTCTAGAAGAAATAGAAAACCTCAGCAAACCAAACATGAGTAAAGAGATTGAAACAGTCATCAATAATATCCCCAAAATGAAAAGCCCAGGATGAGATGGCTGCACAGGAGAATTCTACCAATCATTCAAAGACAATTGAATACCAATCTTGCTCAAACTCTTCCGAAAAATCGAACAGGAAATAACATTACCATACTCATTCTATGGAGCCAACATCACTCTAATACCAAAATCAGATGAAGATACTATGAAAAAAGAAAATTACAGACCAAACTTTCTAATGAATTTCAATGCAAAAATCCTCAATGAAATATTTTCAAATTGAATCCAACAACACATTAAACTAATTATACACCACGAACAAGTGGGTTTTATCCAAGGTATGCAGGCGTGGTTCAACACGAGAAAATCAATTAATGTAATACAGCATGCTAACAAATCTTAAGAGAAAATTAAGAGAAAATTTACATAATCATATCTACTGAACCAGAAAAGGCATTCAAAGTGTTTGATAAAAAACACTTTGAAAGACAAGAATAGAAGGAAACTCCCTCAAATGATAAAGGGCATATATGAAAAAACACAGCTAACATTCTCAACGGTGAAAGACTGAAATCTGTCCCTCTAAGATCTGGAACAAGACACGACTGCCCACTGTCACCATTCTTATTTGACTTTGTGTTAAAAGTTCTTGCTAGAGCAGTTAGGCAAGAAAAAGAAATAAAAGGCATCTAAACTGGAAAGGAAGAAGTAAACCTTTCACAATTTGCAGATGATATGATCTTCTATATAGAAAATCCTGATAAATCACAACAAACCTGTTAGAGCAAAAAATGATTTCAGAAAGGTGGGGGTATAAGTTGAATGTGTAAAAATTACTAGTGTTTCTACACACTAGTAATGAGCATTCTGAAGAGGATGAACCCTCAGTGAACTCTAATATGAATGATGGACTATAGTTAATATAATTATAATAATATTGTTTCATCAATTTTAACAAAGTTGTTCAAAGTGTTAACAATAAGGAAGACTGCATGTGAGGGGGTGTATATAGGAGCTCTATATTTTATGCACAATTTTTCTGTAAACTTACAACTTTTCTAATAAAAACTATTTAAAAAATAAAGAAAAAAGAGAGAGAGAAAGAGATGGACAGAAGTATGAAAGATACAGAGATACACAGTTATCTAGACAAATGAGTCCATAATTTATCCACATTTTATCCCATTGGATAGTAAGATTTCCTTGAATAACATTGTTCATAATTATTTTTATGAATAACATTATTAATCATAAATGCTTATTGAATAATAAAACAGAAATGTAAACAGATGACTGCTTCTTTCCAGAACTTAGGTAAATAATACTGCTATTCTGCTATCCAGTGCCAACCCATTCTAGAACTAGTAAGCAAAAAATAAATGAATATCGATTTT
This sequence comes from Cabassous unicinctus, assembly GCA_029593785.1. Lineage (NCBI taxonomy): Eukaryota > Metazoa > Chordata > Mammalia > Cingulata > Chlamyphoridae > Cabassous > Cabassous unicinctus. The sequence continues at coordinate 70,063 of JAQZBX010001598.1, forward strand.
GAAACACTTAGAAATAACTCATCAAGCCTTTGTTGATAATTCTTTATTGATATCTGTGTCTTTGATGGTAATTTTATTTGCCTATTATGCCGTGATGTTTTTCCTAATATTTTTTCCCAGTTTATATGACAGAATTAATTATATCAGTGCTTCATTATGTTTCTCAGAAAGCATAATCATATTTAGAAATCTCTAGAGAGATAGCATATTTCATCAATAACAGCTCCAACCATGCAAACAGATCATATTTTACTATACAAAATGAAGTTTCTCAAAGAAAAAAAATAAATGCTACCAAAAACCCAAAACCCAGATCTTGTTTTCTAACACCATTTTTCTAAACAAGGAAATTCCTTGTAAAATGCTGGTTCTACATATCTCATCACTGAATATACAAAGTGAGCCTGGAGGAGGTGCAAAAAACCAAAGCACAACAAAGGAAAACAAGAATCAACCTGAAATTCTAATGGCACCAAAGCCTAAAATACTTAGCTATTTATCTTGCAAAATATGTGCAAGATACGTATGCTTAAAATTTCAAAATACTGATAAAATAAATCAAATAAGAAATACATAAATGGAAAGAACATGGAATCATGCTGACGGAATGGAAGACTCCGTGTTGTTAAAATGTCAATTCTTCCCATACTGATCATAGTTTACATGCAATTTTAGTCAAAATCTCAGTAGTTTTTTTTAAGAAATTGACACACTGATATAAAAATTTTAAGTGGACAGGCAAAGGAATTAGAATAGTAACAAAATTAGAGCCCTCACATTTCTTTATTTCCAGAATTATTATAAGCCTAAAGTAAATAAGGCAGTATAGTATTGGAGAGAGGATAGACATACAGATTTTTTTTAAAGTGGAGTTGTAGACACAAAATACAAGGTCAATTCGTTTTCTACAAAGGTGTAAAAACAATTTATCAGAAAAACTGTAGTCTTTTTAACAAATGATGCTGAAACAATTTGATATACACATAAGAAGAGAATGGACTTTGAGCTATACCCTACAAAGAAATGGATTCAACAGACATTTAGATGATATGCCTATATGTAAAACTTAAAACTATAAAACTTGTAGAAAAAAATATAGGAATAAAAATATTTTGTGAAATTGGGTGAGGAAAAGATTTATTAGATACATCAAAAGAATGAACGTAATTAACAGAACTAAATTATATATGTTTGAAGGTGGTTAAAGGGAAATTTTAGGTTATATATATGTTACTATAATAAAATTTTAAAAAGCAACAACATACAATACAAATAGGGAACCCCAATGTAAACTATGGGCAATAGCTAATAATAGAATTATAATAGTATTCTTTCATCAATTGTAACAAATGTATCACATTAATGCAAGGTGTTAATAATAAGGAGGGTATATGGGAACTCCATATTTTCAGCATGATTTTTCTGTACACCTACAACTTTTCTAATAAAAAATTATTAATGTTGGTGTGTATGAATTTTGTCATGAAGGAAAAGCAATTGTTTCACAAAGACTTGTTCTACTTATACCTAAATATCAATAAATAGCATGTATAACATTGTACTGCTTTGATGCTACAGAATCAAAGAAACTAGATTGTGAAATGATGAGGCAGATCCATAAATTGTCTGGAAGAAAATTTGAATCCTCACAGAGTCAGTTTGTGTTAGAAACTAAATTGACTTATGGGTGAATAATAGTTAAGATGCTTTGGATGCAAGTAAAAAATACCAAATAAAAAGAAGCTTTAAAAATAGATTACTTTTCAAATTCTTAAAGACAGAAAATAGATTACAGATTACTAGGGATGTGGAGGGGCTGTGGAGGGATGGTAGGGGGAGTTTCTGTTTGAGGGGATGAAAAAGTTTTGGTAATGGATGCTGGTAATGGCACAGAATCGTGAATGTAATTGATATCATTGAATTGTACACATATGAGTGGTTAAAATGGGATGTTATATGTTGTATATATGTTACCACAATAAAAATTTTAAATTTCTCACATGTGTTAAAGGCAGCAAAGATTTAAATTTCACACTCTTCCAATACATCAAAGAAAGAAAGGGAATGTTATATGCCTATGTAAAATTACTATGAACTTTAATATCCCATTGTATTTACAAAGATAACTCAAAATTTTATTTTCAAAGATTATGATGTAAAAGTTTAGCCAAAAATTGATGGTTCAAAACAAGGTCTTGATATTTAGAGTGCAAAACTTAAGTGAGTATAGATAACACATAGATTAAAATGATTTTATATTGGGGAGTGGATGTAGCTCAGTGGTTGAGCACCTGCTTCCCATATATGAGGCCCTGGGTTCAATGCCTGGTACCTCCTGAAAAATGATTTTATATTGACACAGAATCACAAAGTTAAGCTACACTTCAAAATTATTCTTGCCTATTGAAAATTCATGGTGTCTAGAGCTACTAAAAACTTTTAATTCTGCTAACTCCCCTGGAGAAAGTAACACCATGGTAAGTAAGGTTCTTCATGAATGTAATTGTACTAGAGCAGCGTTGTCCAATACTTTGTTCAATATTGGAAATTGTACTCGGTTGTGCAGTGTCCCTTCCAAACCATGTCCACCTGGAAGCTATGAATGTGACCTTATTTGGAAATAGTGTCTTTTCAGATGTAATCAAGTTAAGATTAAGTCGTACTGGATTAAGATATGATCTAAATCCCGTGGCTGGTGTTCTTATTAGGAAAGAGGTACAGAGACGCAGGCTTACAGGAAAGAAGGGCATGTGGCAATGGAGACAAGGTTTGGAGTGAGGCAACTACAAACCAAGTAACACCAGGGATTGCCAGCAACCACCAGAAGCTAGGAAGTGGGAAAGAAGGATTCTTTCTTATGGTCTTCGTAGAAAGGATGGCTCTGCCAATGCATTTGATTTCATTCAGTCTTCCTGCCTCCATAACTGCGAGAACATAAATTTCTGTTGTTTTAAGAAACCTAATTTGCAGTAATTTTTATGGCAGCCCTAGGAAACCAACACAGAAATATTGTGTATCTGCACTGTCCAATATAATACCTAGCTACAAATAGTTCTTTATTAGTTAAGACAGCAGGGTACTTTGGCGATCTCACACAAAGATAATATCTTGAAAAAAAATTTTATTTTGAAAGATTTTATGTAAATAATAAACAAGTCCTAAGAATGGCAAGAAGTGAATGGAGCTCTTGTAAATCAAGGTTGCCTAAGGGAATACTGAGAATATCAATTTCAGGTATGCTATTCCTTGTTTCTGACTTCAGAAAATCTAAGGGGCTACAGTTAGTTTGGGTATTTAATGAAAAATAAATATTAAAAGTTATCAACTCATTAACCTCGCATTAGTAATGAAGCCAAACATGAAAATATGTACGTTCAGAACCAAGCCGTACATGGCAAGTTGCAATTTAATTTTTTGTTGTTGTTGTTATTTGTTTGGAAATGCCCAAAGATGATCAAGCTAATAATTATAGTTCATTTATATTTGGGGAAAGAGGAAAAAACAATGCATACCTTATTTTTTTGTTGTTATTATGTGTGATTAAGGAGAATTGTAAAATAACAACTTTTAAATTTACATTTTAAAGGAAAAAATACAATATTCACCAGTAGTTTATAGTAAGTAAATTACTAAATTAAAATTAATATTTAATGGTCCACAATTATTCTGGACAGGACAGAAATGTTTACATCCTACAATTTTCATAACATAATAGGAAACAATCTTGAGTTATGCTTATGTATCTGAAATTCAAAACTATTCATTCACTGCAATAGCATTATACAGTTCAACTGGCAACCCAGAAGAATTTCTAAAAGAACCAAAAAAACTGTACTGACTTTGCTGGACAATCTTCTCTAAGAATCCCTGAAAAGGGAGATCCACTTCAGTTGCAGAAAAGAAAATTCTCTGCTAACTAAAGTCATTCTTAATGTTTATGAGAAATAAACAAAGGCCACTTCTTGACAAAGAGATATCTTAGAATGCAAGGAAGATGGAAAACACTTCTAATGCTACTGCTAGAAGTAGACAATAAATGTGACTAGAAGGTCATTAAATTTTCAATGCCGGTGGGGTAACCATTTTGAAGCTTAGATTTTAAGGGTGAGAAAAGGAGATAATATTTGGTATATAAAATCTTAAAATGAATAAATTCATGGAATTTGAGTCTTCAATATTTTGCAATAAGAACTCTATTTAAATATCTATTATTTATTATTATTAATTATCACTGATGCCAGAATTGACCTATCTGTTCCAGTTTAAGTGAAACCTGATCACTTGCATGTGACTTTTAAGGATACATTGTCCCCAGATACTCCCCCAATACTGTCATATATCACCACTAAAGACTTATTTCTCTAACAAATGCTTAATCCTACACAGTATCATTTTTTAAAAATACAAATTTTCCATTATATGGGTAAGGATGAGTTTAACAGACTGTAGAAGTCAGTATAATCCTTGGCCAGTGGAGAAAGCAACAATAGTAGTGAGATGACTGGGGAAAATCACTTTATAAAAAAATCATCCCCTTGAGAAATGGAAATTTTTCTAGGCTTGATGGCTATTAAATGTAGTCATAAAATTATTGGATGCCAATAATTTCACCTGTTGAAAAGGGAACAATAAATTAAGTGTTCTGAGTCAAAGAACCAAAGCAACTTCACAAGAATTATAGAAATGCAGAAGAAACTATAAATATAGTGCAATTTCCTTATTTTACAAATTAACAAGCTGAAATACAGGGAATATGGTTGACTTTAGCTACAGTGAAAAAGAGTATCAAAAGGATAAAGTACAGAATTTCTTGAATTAAGTCTTTAAAATAAATTAATCTATAAACACTAACATGACTTTCTAGAATTCACACCTCAATGCTAATACGGGGATATTTCTCAGAGTAAGGATAAAACAAAACAAAATCTTGAAGTAGAAAGAAATTATTTATAAAGACACAAGCATTTTAATTAATAATTGGGTGATAGGGTTGAGTTATAGGATGGAATGTCTCCTAACAGTTGCAGTTTATATTCCAACTCTACAACTTCATTTTACTATCACATTAGATGGAAACTTTATTTTATTTATTTATTTTTGTTTTTTTGAGGTATAATTTTTGTACAGTAAAATTCACATTTATTAGAAGTGAAGTTCTATTAATTTCAACAATTCATTGTCATGTAATCAGCACCACAATTAAGTTATGTTAGCATCACCCCCCAAATTCTTCTCATAAATTTTTGCAGCCTATTCCCTCTTTCATCCCCAACCCCTGGCCACCATTGAATTGTTTTATGTCTTCATAATTCTGTCTTTTCCAAAATGTCACCTAAATTTGACCATACAGTATGTAGCCTTTTTAATCTAGCTTCTTTCACATAGCATAATATTTTTAGCTTAATTCATTTTGTGGAATGTATAGGTATATTCATGCCTTTTGCTGGGCAGTGTTCCGTTATATGGATATACAACAATTTGTTTATCCATTCACCAATTGATGGGCATTTGGGTTGCCATGTACAGGTGTTTGGGTGAACAGGTATCTTCATTTCTCCTGCATAAATACCGAAGAGAGTGGTTGATGGTTTACATGGTAAGTTTAACTTTATAGGAAGCTGACAAACTGTTTAACAAAGTGGCTGCAACATTTATATTCCCAGACAGAACTATATGAGAGCTCTGTTTGCTCTGTATTTGCAATTGTCAAAATCTTGTAAAATGGTGCCAACAATACCTAAATTCCATTTGTTTAAAAAGATGTTTTTGAGATAAGAACTGTAAAGTCCCTATTGACTTTCCAGCTTTAGAGTGGTTGAGTTTTTACCCTTCCACCTTCCCTTATGTTTCTCTGAACCTCCGCTATTGTTAGAAACTCAAGAATATTTTACTGGTTATCAGGGAAATTCCAACTAGTAAAGGTAAAATACTAGTGGATGAGATTAGCCACCTGCTGGGCTAACCTAAACTGAAAGGTGTGTGATGAAGAAAAAACAGAGGCCTTTGGAAAAGCACACTTGTTTTTTTTTGGTGTTGTTGTTTTTAATGTTTTATTTAGAAAAAAAAATTAAAACTACAGAAAAGTTGAAAGAATAGTACCTCATTTTACCATTTTGCTGCATTTGCTTTATCTAAGATATGTGGAGTCTTAAATTTTTTTATTTTGGAAAATTTCAAATCTAAACAAAGTTAAAATGAGTATATATCATCACCACCTTTAGCACTTAACAATTCATGGCTAACTCCTCCCTCTTCCTGAATTATTGTTTTCTCATTAAACTATTTTATTGAAGTATATTATTCATACATGAACATGCATAAACAATAAGTGTACAGTAAAAGTTGTGAATATACCAAACAAATATGCACAACACCATACAGGGTTCCCATACCTCACCCCACCACCAAGACCTTACATTATAAACTATGAAAGAACATCATCAAAATATTACTACTTACTAGTGCCAATATCTTACATTTGGTCTATTTTCCCCCAACCCACCCGATTATTAACCTACTGTATTAGTATTATATATTTGTTATAAGTTCATGAGAGAATATTCTCATATTTGTTCTGTAGCTACAGTCCATCTTCTACCACAGGATTCACTGTTTTATACAGTCCCATGCTTTGTACAATCCATTCAAAGTGTTTAATCAGTAGCTTTCATTTTCATCATTGAGTTGTGCTATCATCACCTCAGTCAATTTTAAAACGTTTTCATTATTCCAAAAGGAAAAATCCCCTACCTCTTTATACTCTCCTATTGTTGTCCCTTAGAATTGATCTATCTTCATTGCCAATTTATTACAATATTACTGTTAACTATCATTTGTTACATTAATTGTAATTTTTCATATATCACCATATTCTTCACTTTGTAAAAGAACATTCTTATATTTATACTATTAATCACAATCTTCATCCACCACCAAAATCACTGTTATATAGTCCCTAGATTATTCTCTAGCTTCCATTCAATTGACATTTATGTCCACAGACTACCCCTTTCATCCACAATCACATTTATAAATCAGCAGTGTTAGTTATACAAACTATATATTATCATCAACTCTATTCATTTCTAAAATTTTACAATAAACATTAAAAATTCTACATACATTAAGCATCAGCTCCCATTCTCAACCCACATTCTCTTTCCTAGTAACCTATTCTTGAGTTTACCTCTGTGAGTTTACTCATCATATTTAGTTCGTATTAGTGAGACCATACAATATTTGTACTTTTGTGTCTGGCTTATTTAACTCAACATAATATCTTCAAGGTTGATCCATGTTGTCATATGCATCCCGATTTCATTTCTTCTTACAGTATTCCATTGTACATATATGCCATATTTTGTTTATCCATATCCATTCATTTGTTAATGGACACCTAGGCTGTTTCCATATTTTAGCAATTGTGAATGATGCTGCTATGAACATTGGTGTGCAAGTGTCCATTTGCATCCTTGCTTTCAGTTCTTCTGAATATATACATATTAATGGGTTTGCTGGATCATAAGGCAGTTCTATATTCAGCTTCTTGAGGTACTTCCAAACTGTCTTCCTCAGAGGCTGCACCATTCTACATTCCCATCAGTACTGAAGAAGTGTTCTTATTTCTCCACATCCTCTCCAACACTTGCAGTTTTCTGTCTTTTTAATAACAACCATTCTCTAAGGTGTGAAATGATATCTCATTGTAGTTTTGACCTGCATTTCCCTAATAGCTAGTGATGTTGAACATTTTTTCATGTTCTTTTCGGCCATTTGTATTTCCTCTTTGGAAAAATCAGATTTGGTTTTAAGATAGACTCTGATACTTTATTCTGGGGAAACTTACTCCTTCTGAAACTCAATTTCCAAACAAATAAAATTGAGATAAAAATAATATCCAATTTATATGTCTACTCTGTGGATCAGAAGAGTTAATGGAAGGAACTTTCTAAAATGCAAAACATATTTTTGTCGGTAAAAAGATAAGCTAATAAGATTATGTTGTTTCTAGCATTTCCATCAATATTTGGCATCAATATAATAATGAAAAATTGCAATTGTAATTATTCATGTAAAATCTATAACCTACTCTGTCATTTATTTCATTCATTCAAAAAATATTTATTAGGGTCCTACTATGTGCCAAGCACTGGGAACAGAGCATTAAATAAAACAGCAAAAGACACATTGTCCCTGATAGCTTTCATTCAATTTGATACACAAAATGAATGAGTGCATTATTAAGACAGAATATGCTAAGTGGTAATGAGAAAGGAAAGCAGAGACAGAGGATATGGAGTGTGAAGCAGGGACAGTGGAACGTGATTTTTAATAGGATGGTCAAGGAAGACCTCTTTGTGAATGTGATACAACTGCAAGTAGTTGAGAAAAGGAGGCATACAAGAAGTTAAGGAGAATAGCTGTTTATATACTCAATATAAGCAATGCAAAGCCCCAATGCAGGAATGTGCCCAGCATATACAAGAAAATGTGAAGAGGGTAATAGACCTGCAGAGGGGATGAAAGGAGGGGAGTTGAAGATAAGGTCAATGACACAAAGAGGGAAGAGCCTGAGCACATCAGTTCTTACAAGCCATCCTAATAAGGATTTTCTCTTTTAATTTGAATGGCATATAAAAACCATTGGAATATTATGAGGAGATGATAGGCATTTTAGGATTTTGTCTGTGTATTAGATTTCTACTGTTGTAACAAATGACCACCAACCTAGAGGCATGAAACAATAGAAATTTATTATCTTTCATTTCTGAAAGCCCGAAGTCCAAAATGGGCTATAATTTAGGTGTTAGAAGGTCTGCCTTCCTTCTTGATGCTCCAAGGGGGAATCTGCTTCCTTGTCTTTTCCAGCTTCTAGATGCTGTCTCCATTCTTTGACTGGTGAACTCTTACTCCACCTTCAAAGCCGGCACTGTAGCACTTACAATCTTTCTCTGACTCTGACCTCCCTACTCTTTCTTGTTATTACATTGGGTTCAAACAAATAGTCTTGAATAATCTCTCATCTCACAATGCTTAACCTTAAACATATCTGCAAAGTCATTTTTGCCGTATGTCACAGGTTCTGGAAATTAGGAGTTGTCATCTTTGGGTATCCATCATTCTGACTACCATAATCAATAAAGAGGTAATGATACTTTTGTATCTACCAAATGTGGCAGAAATTATCCAAGATCTAACACTATAAGGTGAAAAGAGTATTCTGGATCTATACGTGAGATATTCATATTTATGTTTTAATGACCCTCTTTATTACAAAGATGAACTTAGATGCCCCAGCTTGATAGAACTAGAATTTTTAAAAACTCAACTCTGAAGATTCTACTTCTGTGTACCCTGGGATGCTTCCTAATCTATGTTGTATTTTTCTCACAGGCAACTTTGTTTAAAAGGTGTGAGTGCCGCCCCCCCGCCAAATGATATTAGTGATCCTTCTACTTAACTCTAATTTTAATTTACTTATACATTCTGTTATTTAAATTGATCATTTTTGGGTTTGATTAGTTGTTGCTGTCTTCTAGAATTTAAACCTTACTTTGGAAAGCTAAAAATAAAACCAACATAGACAGCTATAAGCTGAGAACTAAATCCTGGGTCATAATGACCCCATGGATTTAAGGATGAACTGTAAGTCTCTGCTGGGTAGAAAATCAGTTGGTCTCCACACATTTGGTATTCACTCAGTTCTGATGGTTCTCAAATCAATAACAGCAAAAATAATATGTGTTGAGCATTTAAATGCCAGCAAGTATTAAATGTTGTCCATTAAAATCTTTTGATGTAGGTAATCAAAATAGCCTTGTTTCACATGTGAAGAATCTGAAATAGAGTTTAAGTAACTTCACACAGTTTTCAGTTTACTCTACATTTTATTAAATGGTAGATGTCGTGGATTGAATTACGTACCCGTTTGGACATGTTCTTGAACATGATCCACTTTCTGGTGGGTGTGGACCCATTCTAAATAGGGTTGCCTGAAGACGTTACTTCAGTTAAGGTGTGGCCTAATGAATCAAATTGGGCTTTAATCGAGATTATCGGAATCTTTCATAAACAGAATGGAATGCAGATACAGAGAAAGGACGCCACAGGGAGAACCTAGAGCCAGAAGTCAATGGAACTTTAAGAAAATGGAGAAGATATTTTTATGTGTCAGAAAAGTCAAGGAATCCCAAAGGTTACTGGCAACCAGCTCTAGAACATCACATTCTTCAGAGAGAAAGCATTGCTTTACTGATGCCTCAAATTTGGACTTCTCCTTGCTAAAATCCATGAACCAATAAATTCTTGTTGTTTAAGCCAACCCTTTGTGTGGTATTCATTTTCACAGCTGGGGAACTAAGATAGTAGAAAAGTAAACCATGTCCCTGAGAAGAAGAAAGATATTTTCATTTATGAAAATACCGAGCACACCAAAATATTCTCTATGTTTTACTATCAAAAATAAGATAATGTAATTGGAATTTATATTACTCCATTTTGTCTGGTGTATTGTACTAACAGCTGATATTAGACAGATATATAAAATTATCCTTGAATATGAAAACAAAAAAGAGTATAATAACCAAGCTAATAGTAAATATTATTTGAGAAAAAATGAAGAGACTAAATTGACACCAATTTTCTTTTATGTTGTATTGAAACTGATGAATTAAGATAAAAAAATATTTTTTAGTTTCTATTTATTCCCAACTGAAAGGAGCAGAACAAAACTTGGCAATTATGTACTATTCTTTCTTTCAATATTTAAAGGAAATAAGAGGCTAGTGTGTCTTTTTCATTACCATGGAAAAATGTT
>JAQZBX010001599.1:0-80765 GCA_029593785.1 Cabassous unicinctus
GTTTGGCATGTTTTGTCCATATAATGAAATCTTACCCAAACATTAGAATCATGTATACAAAGCATTTCAATGAGATAGGAAAATTATCTGGAATTCTTGAGAAGAAATAATAATTGTATGTATATATTTCTTCTATTATATAAAGGTTCATAGAAAAAAAGACCTAAACTAGAGTAGAGTTAGAGTTGTAAATAATTTTGCCTTCAATTTCCAAAAATCCTTTTTTAAAAACTTCATATTTTTACAAATAAAAATATAAAGTGTTTTTAAAAACTTTATAATAAACACTTTTATACATAGGGAAATTGAAATTGATAAAATTGATAGATATACCAATTTGATGTTGGAAGAAATCTTAAAATCCAAACTTCTCTATTTACAGATTAGGAAACAAATATATTTTAGCATTCACATGGCTTCATAGCCTAACATAATACAGAGCAGGGACTAAAATTCTATTTTCAAATGCACTTGATTTTGCCTATCTCTGTAACCTAGCCAAGCTTCCTCACCTTGCCTATGAAGCACCTGAGAGTCAGACAGTGGTGTGATCAAGCCGGTTACCATCTACTGCCTGAAACTTCTGGATAATCCATTACAGATTGCTTCCACCATTATCCTGATGAGTTTTAATGACTTTTTCTCGGGAACATAAAAATGAATTTTATAGAAGATATTTCTATAGTATCTATGTTAATCTAAGAACCAATTTATCTATATTTCAAACATTTACTGAGCACCATGACAGGTGCAATGTTGAGCATATTACATGAGTTGCCTTATTTAAACATCAGAATGACACTATGATGTAAGCATTATCAATACATATTATAGAAGGAAAACTTAATTTCAGAATGTTTTTTTCCGAGTGAAAACTCTAAAAAGTGGCAAACCAATGCGGTGTTCACACTGAAGCTGTTCTGATATTAAGTTCTCATTCCCTAGCTGTGAGCATTTTTGTTGGGATTAGGGGCTGTAGTAAAAATCTATAGCTTAGGTCCATTGTTACCCCTTTTTCCCATAGTGCAGGATTCCTGATCAAGTAAACCATCGTAAGTCCTAAAAGTAATGTCTTCACAAGATGTGAGAAAAGATAAGGAGTCTTGGCCAGACATGCTGATGGTGGAGTAGCTGTCATGAATGTTTGGTTGTAAATATTTTGCAACTATATTCATTACACCAAGGTTCTTAGGCACTATAATAACCCTATTATTTTATACAATCCCCAGGGCTTCCATTTGATAGATGCCTATTCCTTGTGAAGGCATAAGAGTCACTGTCTCACAAATCCACCTACAATAAATCATATAACGGCCCAAACCAAATATATGTATTTAATGAAATCATGGGAAGCCTAATTTTTTTATATGGTGCCAATATGTTTAGGTAGTAAAACAGGCCAAATGCTGAAAATCCTCCATCCTACAATATGGAAAGGAACAACATTCAAGAATTGCTGAATTTATTATTTCCCTTCATAAGTTAGGTTAGTTATACCAGACATTCTATTTTCTGTGCCAAACTACTCAGCATAGCATTTAGCAGTAAATTAGCCTCTGGTAGAAATCCCCAGTGTGCTTTACTTGTTTGAGCTTTTAATTAAATAGCTGAAAGCAAACAGCAACCTCAACCACATTATATGAGATTGTTCATTCCACAAAAAATGATTTTAGGTCTTGCTTTTAACTGAAAATCACCTCTCTCAACAACACAAAGTTATTGGCTCTCTTTTCTCACACACACAAAAAAATACTACAGAGAACATTTCTGATAGAATTCCATTATAAAAATGAGGTTATAAAAGAAGAATATTTCCTTTGAAAGTATTATGAAATAAAGTTTTCTTTCCACTAAAACCAGGTCTCCAGAATCAAGTTTTATAATAATTTTTCTTTTTCACTATCTTTGCTTTCCATTTGAATAATTAGCAAAGTTTAATAATATAAAAAGGGTCTCACAAAAAAGTGAGTTAGATTTGAGATCTGAATACCCATGCAATACACAATTCACTGGATAGAGCTGGGATTTTTTTAAATGAGGTGACTAAAATATAACAAAGAACGCCAAGCATGATCAAAGTATTAGTTCTTCTTTAACTCATAAAGTGTAATTCTTTCAAGATGGAAATCATGTAGAGTTACCAAACATATCAGCCCTTTATTATGTTGTACATTCTCTCAAATATTCATATCATGTTTGCGCTCAGCTAATCATAGGACAGAAATCCTTGTGATTAAATGTTGTGCTTGAAGAATGAGTGTAGGTAGACAATAAAAAGGCACACTGAAGAGAGCCTACCTTTTTACCCATGCTAATTGCCAAGGAAGAAATGACCAAAATTGAATAACTCTTCCTGATTAAGCAATTCCTCTTTGATAATACTTCAAAGGATTTTTGGAAGTTCATTTTAAAAAAAACAAAACATTTATGATAAATTTTGAATAAATGAATCTATAGGATAGAATATTTGTGTGTAGGTACCCATTTATTCAAAAACATTTTATTTACTACTTACACCTGACAGTGTACTCAGTACTATTCAAGAACACCATCTATAATAAAGTGGTAGAAGTAATGAATACAAAGGCATGAGAAAATACAAAATATTCGGAAAGCCAGGTTATTTGGGGATTGAATCATGGGCCCTACAAAAGGAATGTCGAGGTGTCTATCCCTGACCTGTGGGAGGGAACTCATTTGTAAATAGGAACTTTGAAGATGTTATTAACTAATGTGTCATCAAACTGAGTTAGGGTAGGCCTTAATCCAATATGGCTGAAGTTCTTATAAGCACAGGAAATTGGACAGAGAAGCCATGACGAGCAGGCAGAAGCTGAAGCCAACAGAATCTGGAAGAGAAAGAAGATGCTGCCATGCACACTGCCATTTGACCAAAAAGCCAAGGAATCCCAAAGATTGCTGGCCAGGCAGAAGATACCAACCTCAAGAGGAAGCAAGCCTTCTAGTCTCTGAAACCATGGGAGAATCCAATATACAGTAATTGTTTTAGCAGCTGGGAAACTAATACACCAGGTAAAACACACAACAATAAATTCAAGACAAAAGTACTTAATGTTACAAAGTAATTTTAATAATACAGATACTATGCAAAATTAATAACTTACTGCCATTAATTCGTAAGCAGCTAATAACATATCATGATATTCAAGAAGAAAAATATAAATATATATTCACCATTTAACCAGAAACATTTAATTGCTATTTGTCTATTTTTTAATTTATTGAATTTATTCTACAAATGTTTTTGATATCTATTATGTGCCAGTCAATTTCTAGACTGAAAATGACTCTAGAAATGAAGAGGTGAAGATGACAGATAAGTTTCTGGCCCTCATGAAGCTTGCATTCCAACCAGCGTAGAAATAAAATAAATAACGATAAAACTGTGGAATCTCATGTCAATTGGGAAAGTATGACCTATTCAAAAATACAACAATTCATTAACAATTTAAGCAAAATTATCTCTCTGCCTCACATTATGCATAAATTCTGAATGAAGTGCTAAACGTAAAAACAAAATCATAAAAGCTTTAGAAGACATATAGCAAACTATTATTTTCACTTGGAAGTTGAGAAAACCAAAAATAAGATATAAAACATTATATATACATATATATACATATAAGTATTTATTTATGTGACCCTAAAAATTATAATTTCTGGAAGGAAACAACGTGCAGTTTTCTTTTTTAATTAGCAGGTAAAAATATATGTGCTACACATTAAAGAGATAAATTTTAGTGCCAAGATTATGTAAAGATCTATCTTGAATCAACAAAAGAGGTCAAACAGAAATATTAGAGAAATATGCAGAAGTTAAACTAAATCACAAAATAAATAAAAATGGCCAATAAAAACTTGAAATTACACTCAAACTCAAATTATAGCTGTTTTGTTATCAACTTCACATGCAAACTTTAGTTACTATGAGGGAGAAGAAAACTGCTCAGAAGATATGGGATGAAGTGAAGGTCGCAGTTTTGTTTTGTTTTTTAATATACTTAAAAATTTTTTTTAAAAGGATACTTAGATTACATAAATGTTACCTAAAAAATACAGGGGATTCCCATATGCCCGGCTCCCTACCCCTCCCACATCTTCCCACATTAAAACATCCTTCATTAGTGTGGTACATTTGTTACAATTGATGAACACATTTTGAAGCATTGCTACAAAGTGTGGATTGTAGTTTACATTGTAGTTTACACTCTCACAATTTTGTAAGTTATGACAAGAAATATAATGGCCTGTATCTGTCATTGCAATGTCATTCAGGACAATTTCTGAGTCCCGAAAATGCCCCCATATTACACCTGTTTTTCCCTCTCCCTCCCCTCAGAATCACCAGTGGCCACAGCCTCCACATCAATGATAACAGTTCTTCCATTGCTAGCATCACAATAAATCTATAGTAGAATAACAGTAAGTCTACTCTAGTCCATCGCTCATTCCCCAATCCTGAGGTTTCTGGGATGGTGATGCCCACTCTACCTCTACTGAGAGGGGCCTCAGATCCCATGGGGCAGATGGATGGGGCTATTTTGCTTGCAGTTGCAGACTCTTTCTGTTCCTTGGTCACAGCTTTTAAGAGAGGGCTGAATTACCAGTCTTGGTACAGCAAGGGAGAGGGGGCCCTGACAATGAGAGTGGCCTCCCTGATAAGCAGCTGGAACTGCTTGTTCCCAGTTTTGGGTTTATGGTATGGTCAGGCCTTTTCATTAGACCTAACATTTCCTCCAGGCTGTGGAATGGAAAAATATTTCCATTTTCTGTTGTGTGCAGATGTTTATTGAAAAGGGGGCTGTAGGCAAGTGCTGGGAGATGGTCCCTGGGAGATGATTGCTAGGTGTGTCTGTGACTTCCTCAGCAAGCTTTACAAATACCTCTTTACAAATACAGAGGTATTTGTAAAGCATCTTCAGATATTTTTTTCCTTAATCAACGGGATATAAGAAACTGTCCATGAGACTCTAGTTTCAGATTGAGAGAGGTGAAAACTCTGGTGGAAATAAGCACTCTAGAAATATTAAATTGTTCTTGTAACTTAATTGTTCCTTTAGATCCTGTCAAAGTTTAATCTCTTTTCTAACTTCTTTGTTAGAAAAATGAGAAAATGATATAATGCCAAATATGTTGAACTCTATGGTTAGGTGGGTCAGATTTTAAAAAAAAATCTTGTTCATCATTATAACTTGGATGACATGGTTGTAGGCACACAGTGCCTGTGGTCAAATACCTTTAAAAGAGGACACTGCTGTGCTTCAAAGCCCTAGGGTCCTCTACTGTGCATTTCCCATTTGGAGTTTTCACCAACATCCATAAAGCATCTCAATTAGACAAAAAAACAATTAGCAAATTGTATCCCCAGCTTTAAAATGCAGTATGAAAAGCCAATTTTTGCTCTGAGCCTCCCTCAAGTTTGGCACCATTTTAGGTCATATGGATATGGATTGAAGCAACAAATCTAAATGTAGCATATGATGTTTCCAAAATCCAGAATGCCAACTACCAATACAATATGGGGTGCAATCTCCCTCCAACGTTCCAAGCATTACTCTTGGTATTAAAAATACGGCCAAACTACAATAAAAAGAACCTTTCCTCATGGAAGTTGTATTATTGATATACTATGAAATTATTAATGTATTGAAGATACTAGATACTACCTGCACCTAGCACATATTTACATGATGTCATCACCTTGATTTCCTTTAGAATGTAGAGTTGGTGAAGATCCCAATTTAGTTAAAATGTGGCAGAGATTAGTAGAATTAAGACAAGACACTTAAAGGGAACTGTTGTCCCTATAAGGTGAAAGCAAATGCCTTTTAAAACTTAAACTAATTTATCCATCTATTCATTCTCTCATCTACCGTTTATTTACATAGCCATGTTATAGTGATGAAAAACTGATTTGATGGTTCAATAGCTGTACGTCTCTTATCAGTGATGATTGGCTTTGCTGCAAAGGAAGAAACCACATCTGAGATGGCAGCTTCAATTAGAGTCGCCACTTTTTAAAAGTTATGATAACCCAATGCCATGCTATCAGATCCTCTAGTATTCTGTAAAGTCAAACAAGAGATTTAAATGAGGATGCAGTCATAATCACACTTTTGTATCTTTCAAATCACTGATTAGAGCACTATTACCTTATTAATATTTTAGAAGCTTGGAAGCTTAGCTTTTCCCTACAGCTTTTCCTTGTTTTAGGTCACTTGTCTTTGCTGTTTTCAGGGAAAGTTCCCATCTCAGATATTGCGTGACTTACTCCTCTACTTTATCCAGGAATCCACGAAAATGCCACTTCCTCAGAGGCCTTCCTTGATTACCCTTTCAAAACTGCTTCTCCTATTATTGTTTATCCCTTATCCTGCTCTTTTTTTTTCATAACACTTAGCACTACTTGAAATCATATTTTATATTTATGTTTTTCATTTTGTCTGTCTCTTCTACTAGAATGTGCACCCAATAAAATAAAATAAAAATGTCATATTCACAACTGAATTCCAATTGCTTAGAGCATGGTGCAGTATAATGGCTTCCAAAGTGTGGTACCCAAGTCAGCAGCATCAGCAGCAACTGGGAACTTGTTGGAAATGCACATTATTGGGCGTCACCTCATACCCACTAAATTAGAGTCTGGGGTGGGAGTATGGGGCAGCAATCTGTGTTTCAACAAGGCCTCCCTGTAATTCTGATGCACTCTCAAGTTTGAAAACCACTGTTCTAGCAGTGATAGTGATTCAGTAATTATCTTGTCCTGAATGGTAAATTCACAAGTCGGGAATCCATTGGGCTAATCTTTCCAGTTGCTGAAGTTAGCTATTTCAACTCTATAATCAGTAACTAGGAAAATAATCTCAGGATGGATTTCACACCTGTTTTTGTTTCCCAACTACCATGACAAAATAACACCATGGACCGGCCTAACAAACAGGAATTTATTTGCTCATGGTTTCAGAGACTAGAAGGCTTGCCTCCTCCAGGGGTCAGTAGCGTTCTGGCTGGCCAGCAATTCTTAGGTTCCTTGGCCTTCCCATCACATGGCCATGCCCTCTCCTTTCTCTTCTGTTTCGCTGACTTAGGCTTTTGGCTCCTCCCTGTGACTTTTTCTTCAAAAGACGTCCAGTAATAGGATTTAGATCCATCCTGATTCAGTTGGCCACCCCTTAACTAAAATAAATGACACTACAGGTCATTTACTTGACTTCTATAAGCTACCTATTGTTTTGCTCCTAGGAGTCTCCTGATTATTAACCATAGTCAGAACTTTCCAATTCCTACGGATCTTTAGTTTTCAAGTGAAAGAATTTGGTTTCTTGACGCTGGCTAATTTAAGTGAGTTTTTGGTAGGAATGATATTTGTTGAATCACAGAATCGGTTGGAAAACTAGGAAAATAGATTCAGAAAGTGGTTGGAATGCATGAGGTATAGTTTTGTTTTTTTTTAATTTTTTAATTTTTTTTAATCATATTTGCATTAACTTCAAATAAGATTGCAAATACCTGGGGAGAAAGAAAGCACCCAACTGGCTTAGCTTAATTCACTTTTTTAAAAAGAAGAGGAATGCAGAACACATTGAATTATAGCACCACCAAGATGCAAAAGTGCGAATGAGGTTATTACCCCCCACAATTTCCCACTGTACTTAGGAAATTTAGAGAAAATTGATGTGTGGTAGCCCAAAGCAGCAAATGTCCACTAATCTTGTTTTTAAGTGTCCACTACTGGGCACTAAACTAAGTACCTGAACACAAGTATACCTCTGAAGAGCTGGGTCTAGAAATATCTTCCACTCCCACCAATCTGTTTTAGCTCTGGCTTTAAAGCCTGGAGTTCTTTCCGTGGTGCTGCTAGACAGAAAGTTTTTGTATTATTTTGAAAGATAAGGAAAACAACACTTTATTGCACATATCTTATTTTTTTCTTTCAATACTCTTCAAAAGCATTAATTCATTAATCTTCGCTAACACTCTGTTGTGAAAAAAGAAAGTATTATTATCCACATTTTTCAAATGAGAAGACAGAAAGAGATTAAGTAATTGCCCAAGGCTAAAGAGAAGCATCAGTGCCAGGTTAAAATTTGTGATTTAGAGCAACTTTTTCCTGCATCATTTTCCCTCAGTAGGAATAAGAAACTGGGGAGAGGGGAATGGGGGGGACGGTGGGACAGACTGCAAATTATACAGCTTTTTGGTGCGGGTCATTACCAACTTATCATTAAAATTCTGATTTTGCTCCTTGAATACAAAGGCAGTAGAGATAGTAAAATGTGTCCCTGCCAAATATACCTCAGAATTGTAGCATTATCCCTTGGCCCAGTTTCCACTGGCAACTTTATTTGAAAGCCCTGAGGTCATTTCTGCTGTGTCACAGTGCTCCAGTGCCCCCTTCAGTGCAGACTTCTCAGGAACTGATTCCTTCTGTGAAGATTTCAGGTTCTCCTCCTGGATATAATACTACTTTTTTAGTATACTCCAGTTGTTCTTGGCTCTATGAAATACATCATCAAAATGATCTTCATTTTAGAGCTCAGAGACTGTTGGCAATTATTTTCCTCTTCCCAGTAAATAATTTCCATTTTAACATATTTTACATTAGCAATAGCAATTCATAGGAGCTGTGGTACATTGAATTATGTACCACAAATTATACATGTACTTAACCTTAATCCACATTCTTGTGGTTGTAAAACCATTGTAAATGGCATCTTTTAAGATGCTATTTTTAGTTAAGGTATAGCCCAATTGAATGAGATTGTGTCCTAATCCAGATTACTGGAAGCCTTATAAAGAGCAAGAAACTGGAAACCAGAGTCAGAGAAAGCCATGGGGAGGATCCAGATGCTATGGAGAGGATTTGGAAACTGGAAGTCAAGGGAACCCAGAAGAGAAAGGAAAGGAGATCAGCACATAAAAGGAAGCAGAGATAAAGCCAAGGTACCCCAAGGATAGCTGGCCCCCAGCAGCCAGCAGGAGGATGTTACAGACATTGGGGAGAAAGCATCACCTTGCTGATGTCTCAGATTTGGACTTCTCCTAGCTTCAAAACATGAGCCAGTCAATTTCTGTCATTTAAACTAACCCATTGTGTGGTATTTGTTATAGCAGCCTGGCAAATAAAGACAGGAGCTAATCATAAACATTATTGTTTGGATTTGGTAACATCATATACTCATCAAGAGTTTAACATTTCATAGGAAGGCACAGTTTCTGTACAAATTCTCAACTGCAATGAGAAACAGTGATTCCTTTGTGGATCTCCAATTCAGTTGCAATTTCCCTGGTATTCCTTCTTCCATTTCTTGTTGTTTCTAAGCTTTTTGATCAGAGTAAACAAAAACAAAGATTCTGTCAATCACATTCTTAGATATGGATATTTAAATTTGACATACTAGTGCATTGTCACTGTTGAATATCAGCAGTTCTTTAACAACTTAGTTATAAATTGTGTTATAATCTTTCAAATGCAATGAAGGGAATTTCAAAATAATGAAATTGAAGATAATAAGTGCAATAGCATCCAGATTGATTTCTCATTTCATCCTTTCCTTTCAAAATAGACACAAATCATTGAAACAAATTTTACTATGATGGAAAAGAAACTGTGCCTGCTATTAGTTAATCATCAGTATTCCTTCAGACTGCCTTGAAAATTTTTCTGAGTCCCTTCTCCATATTTTAGAGGATTTGCTTTTGTCAGGGAATGCACTAAGTGCTTTATCTGAAGAGCATAAACTTCAATATCTTTTTCTCTATTCATGTCTCACCTCCATGCCTTACCAGCCATGTGAAAGCAGGCAAGCTACTTAACCTCTGCTCCATAACATAGGGATGATACTTATGACTACCCCATAGAATCTGTACAGAGATTAATTGTGATACTATATCAAAGCACTTGCCATAGTAGGTCACCATGACATGTTAAGTAATGCTACCAAGCCTACAAGTAGTATTGCATTTATCATTTCAAAGATGAATTTTAGACAGCTTAACTGATTTTTTTAATGCTGCACATTTTGAACATCTGTGCCCAAAGACCATAAACTTATCTGGTTATGATATTTTACTTTCCCTAGGAATTTGTGGCCCTTTGATCTCATTTGCTTTTAGCTAAATATAGTGTTCAGTTTCCTCAGCTTATTTTGAATACTCTGATTGTCAATTTCATTTCAATTTATTTTTTCAGCTCAGTTCTCATAATCCCTCTACAATATGGCTCCCATTTTCATCATCAGAGTCCATCCATGATGAGCTTTTGTACTGTTTTGGTAACTGCCCCTACTCTGCCAGGACTACTCTGAGTTCTGTGGGATTGAGAAATATAGTCTTGTTTCTCTGCAGTCACAATTTACCTCTATTTGAGAGGGAAAAGTATATTAACTTGATCGGTCTGTCTATGACATTAGTTCTCAAACTTTAGACTGCAGCAAAAATCACTTGGAGGGTTTGATTAAACATAGATTTCTGGGGCCCAACTCCAGAATTTCTGATTTAGTACCTCTAGGTTGGAGCCTAAGGATTTGAATTTCTAAAGTTCCCAGTTGATTCTGATGTTGGCGGTCCAGGGACCACTTTTTGAGAACCACTAGCATAGTCTGTGTTTCTATTAAAATCCCCTAGAGTACACTTTTCAGCAATATTGCTATTCTTTCCAAATTAAGAAATTATTTACTAGTCTGTCTGTCCAACTACAGTTTTCAGTGAGTGACAATTATGATTAGCATTGGAAACATTGAGTACTTATTAATATTTCATTTCAAACAAGATCTATAGTTATCAATTTGAATGTTTCTAACATGTAGTTATTTAAACATAAATATGAAATTTTCCCTGGATTAAAGACATTCAGGATATTCCACACATAGAATTTACTTCCTTTGGTGTGAAGGTAAGAAATTAGTTCTGTTTATAATATTTGCATAAGCAAAGCTGGAGATTTTATTATATTATCAATTTACACACTATTGAAGCAGAACTTGGAACTGTTATATTTGAAATTTATTTCAAAGAACTTCACTTGAGATCTTAAAAATTTATATTAGTTTGACTATTACCTCTTTTAATAATATGTCTATTTGGAATAGTAGGTCTATGAAAGTACTGTGTGGGTATAAGGAAAGCTTAATTTTCAAGAATATTTGGCAAATGATGTGTCTAGTACTCAAGATTTCATGTTGTGTTTATTATATATACATAACTTGAAGAGCACTTATTTTCAAAGCAGCACAATATAGTAAAGTACTTTATCAGTAACATGAATATAATTAAAAATTCTTTGGTGCTTCAGATTCTATGCTTTTTTATTTCAAATGGGCATGAGAACTGTACTAGTGAAAAACATAATACAGATCTGCAAATATGAAAATGTTAGATTGAATAGCTTTTATTATCAGTTATTTTAATATTTTTCTGAATACTTATGTCTTCCTTGTTGATGTTTACCTAAATAAAGACTTATGGGATTTTAGAGGCCAAACGATTTGCTAACCAACTTATAATTATTACCATATAATTATGCATAATTCCAGATGTGAAATAATGGGTTAGATGTGGACTCAAGTTTCCTATTGTAATTTTTTCTGCATAATTCAGGGAAAGGTGTACTTCCTACCTTTCACCATTGAATTACATATTTTGAACTTCCTTCTCCTACCCATTTGTATTTGCTCTTTAACCATAAACTTGTTTCTTCAACAATTGGTGTACAATATTGCATTGTTAAATTAGGGAAATGATATGGGATTTAAATTTTAATTAAAGCAAACATCTGAGCCAAATGTTATGCAGCTTATGAAAGTAATATTTATGAACTGATTGTGAGATACAGCAGTTAATTACTGCAGCTCACATTATAAAAAATATCAAAGTCTAAGCTTTCTATAAATCATCATTATGAATCTTATTTACTCACTCATTCATTCACTCTCTTGTTCACTCAATAAAACTGTCCTCCAAGAGACCAAAAAACAATGAAATATGTTCTCTTAAAAATAAAATGAGCTATTACGATCTAGGGAGCACCTTATACTTTTCATAAGCCTATTTAACTCTATGTCACATTTCTATTTCAAAAGATCTGTCTTTTGCCAAACTTTGGCTGCTTTTCCATTCATTTGTTCTTTATTGACCCAATGAAACAAACTTCTGCTGAACACCACCTAAAAGCAAGGCTTTGTTTTGTTTGAAATAGAATAGTAATATATTTTTCAAGGGACAACATGGACATACTTACCCCAAAACTAAGTCTAAGTCTACTTAGTCTAAGTCTAAAAGTCTAAGTCTACTTAGACTAAAAGTGACATGAATTTAGAGGAGACTTCCTTCTGCTAGAATAGTTAGCATTTAGGTGCCACTTAAATCCTGTCAATTTTATGGCAGAAGCTCCATGGTACTTAGGTCTTTAAGACCTTAGTTCATTTAAAAGTGCTCAAATGATCCAGGGATAGGCAGTGCTAAGGAAATTATGTATTCTTTCCAGCACTCTCAGCACTGAAGCAGGTTTGCCTCCTTGAAGACAGGAAATAAGGTCACAGAGATAAAAATCTTACAGGCCTCTGATTCTCAGCCTGGTGATATTCCCACTAGTACCTGCTGCCCTTCCTTTAAGAGCATTTTCTGCAAAGAAGACTTATATGAGTTACTCTGGGCAATTAAGATCAAGTGGAGATCATCTTACTGTATGTATCCCTAAGTGCCTGAGAACTGCCTTTAAAACCTCTATAGTCATATAGGATGCAGTTTACAGCAACCTGTACAGTACATTTATTAGCTTTGGTTAGAATATGGTCACTGATATTTGAAATTCCAGGCTTTACTAAAGAGAATTTATGATAATTGATTCTGTTCAGCTATGTCGTTTCCCCTTAATTTCAAAGGCAGATATTGTGGCGTTTTAATGTTGCATAATTTATTCATTTTTTAGCACTATGCAATATTTTACATAAGACTAAATGATAGGAAGCTCAGTAAATTTACCTTTGAACCAATAGTCTAACGTTAAATGTTCTATTTTTGAGGTCATAAGATATATTACCTCATGTAGCATTTGGCAAATTTGAGTCCTCTTCTTCATGCCATTTCCCCCCTTAGGATTACTCCTGAGCTACTCTGTATTAATTTTAAACATGCATGATTTACCAGCGGAAAAGAAACAACTACATATCTCCATGTAGAGCTAGATCTAAATGGCTCTTTTAAATATCTGCCATATCTTTTAGCCTAAATCCCACACATTCGCGGAAATACGATGAGCAATATAGGCACTGAAGACAGTTCAATTTCATTTCTTAAGAAAACAAAGTTATTGAAGACATTTATGCTTCTGATATATTTTGATCACCCAATGAAGTCATGACTTATACTTACCCTAAATATCCTTTGGGTAAACACTTAATTTACTGGTGGGTTTCCAAATCTGTGATATTATAACAGTAACAGGGAAGCGGGAGTGGCTCAGTGGATAGAGCCCCCGTTTACCATATGGGAGGCCCGGGTTCGCGTCCCGAGGCCTCCTTGTGAGGGCACGCTGGCCTGAGCGGTGCGGTGGGCTGATGCAGCAACCTCACGGCAGGAAGCGGGTGTGGCGCAATGGATAGAGCACCCGTTTACCATATGAGAGGCCCTGGGTTCGCTTCCCGGTGCCTCCTTGTGAGGGCAGGCCGGCTTGCAAGGCGCCGTGGGCTGATGCGGCAAGACCTCACAGCAAGGGGGAGATAAGCAGACACAGAGAAGATACGCACGAATGGACACAGCAACACAAGCGGCAAGTGGGGGATAAATAAATAAAATAAATAAATCTTTATAACAGTAACAGAGAGATTCTCTAATGCAGGGGTTCTTAACCAGGGGTCCGTGAGCTTGAATTGAAATTCAAAAAAACATTATTCTTGTGGGGACGTGTTGGTGTGGGTGTGATATATTTATTAAATAATACACAGTATAGTGTGGACTTAGTAAGGGGTCTGTGGTTTTCACCTGACTGGCAAAGGGGTCCATGGAACAAAAAAGGTTAATAATCTCTGCTCTAATGTTTTTATGTGTCAATTTGTCAGTAATCTATATATGGAGATTATTCTCTCTGCCTTATTTTAACGGGAACCGAATGTCATTTTCTTGAGCCCTTACTGACTCAAGAAAAATGTTGACTAACTATAGCTTGTTGGATTCATTTTACTTATGAAAACTTTTTTACAAACTTTAAAAAATATTCTATTAAAGTTATATATTTGATTAAACATTACTACTCTTCCTTGTCTCTTACATATAAAAATGGGAGCCCATTGAAACTAGTGCATTATATCAAATAAACAAAATAAACTACCTTAGGTCTTAAGTAAATTTGATTGTGGTGAAATTGTTTTAAAAATATGTAGAATAATACGAAACTATGTTAATACCATCTTATGCAAAATAGAATAGAAAAAAAAATACTGTTCTTTACTCCAAAATAACATATTCAAAACCAAAATGAAAAAAAGCATATTATCGGGGAAAATGGTAAGAATCTAGGAGGCAAAAATAAATCGTCAAAGAAAATACATACATTTTTATGTATACAGTATTATACTATAATTATTTCCCCACTTGCTTTTTAAAAATGCAATTATATTTTTTGGAGATCTTTCCAATGTAATACCTACAAATATACTTCATGCACTGAATCATTTCTTCTATTGATGGACATTTAGGTTAAATCCAAATTTCACAATCATAAACAATTCTTCATTAAGCTTCTTTCTTTTTGAAGTCTTTGTCTGGCTTTGGTGTCAGGGTAATGCTGGCCTAAGAAAATATGTTGGGAAATATTCCCACTTCAATTTTCTGGAATATTTTATATAAAATTGGTATTTCTTCTTCCTTAAATTTTGTGCAATTTTCCAATAAGCTATCTGAGTCTGGAATTTTCTTTATGGAAAAGTTTTTAACCATGAATTCAAATTTTCTCTAACAGATGGAGGGCTTTTCAGGACATGAAATTCTTCTTGAGTAAATGTCCTTTGGAGATTTTGACTTTTTTTCTAAATTATCAAATTTAATGACATAAAATTGTTCATATTATTAACTGATTATTGTTTTAATATTTTTAGGATCTATTGGGATGTCCCTTTTTCAAACCTGGTTTTATAAATGTGGATTTTCCAATTTTAATTTCCTTGATTAGTCTGGTGAGAAGTCTATTTATTTTTATTGGTATATTCAAAGTACCAGCTTTTGGTTTCATTTTTTTCTCTATCAGTTTTCCTGTTTTCATTTGATTCCATTGAAGAAATATATATATATATTTCTTCCTTCTCCTTCTTCTTAATTTGCTCTTTTATTTTTAATTTCCTAGGGTGGAGTGTTAAATAATTCATTTTAGACCTTTCACCTTTTCTATTATAAACATTAAATGCTAAAACTTTCCCTCTAAATACTGCTTTAGATACATCTCACATTTTTTATATCTTGCATTTTTATTTTCATTCAATTCAAAATATTTTCTAATATCACTTGAAATTTCTTCTTTGGCCTATGAATTATTTTGACATGTGTCATTAAATTTCCAAGAATTTGGTGATCTTCCAAATATCTTTCTGTTATTGAATTCTACCTTAAATCCATTGCAGTCAATCCAATGCATGTTTTGTTTTCAATCTTATTAAAATTGTTGAGGGAGCTGATGTGGCTCAAGCAGTTGGGTACCCACCTCCCACATGGGAAGTCCCGGGTTTGGGTCCCAGCAGCTCCTAAAGAAGACAAGCAGATGCCACAACCAGCAGACACTGCAATCAGCAGAAGATGCAATGAGCAGACACTGCAACCATTGCAATGAGCAGATGCCACAACCAGCAGATGCCGCAACTAGCAGATGCTGCAACTGCCGCAATGAGCAGATGCCACAACCAGCAGACAATGCAGCCAGCAGACACCACAACCAACAGATGACACAGCCAGCAGATGAGGCAGCCTGCAGGGAGAGGATGTGGCTCAGGTGGCTGGGCACTAGTCTCTGACATGGGAGGTCCCGGGTTCGGTTCCTGGTGCCTCCTAGAGAAGGTGAGCAGACACAACGAGCAGATGATGAGCAGACAGATGAGGGAGCCATTTCGGGGGTGGGGGAGATTAAAAAAAGTAATAATAAATGAATCTTTTAAAAAATTGTTGAGTTATTTTAAGGTTTATGTCTTCTTTTGAGAGTATGATCTAGGAAAGTATGCAGTTTTGTGACTGTGCTCTACAGATTGGAATTCTCTCAAGTCTTTGACTCCATCTTCAATCATTCTTGTGAACAAGAGGAGAGACCTTGTGGAAAAGAGTCATGAATGAGTAGCGAGTGTCCTTGAGTCTTGAGCTTTCAAAGATTCTAAATTCTCACATTAGGCCTCCTCAATCTTTTGAAATCCATTTCTTTTTTATGAACTTCTATGGTGTTTTCATCTAGTGGCCTTGAGACATTATGTTTTTTGTAAGTTCACTGAAAGGTATTTTGTGGATAATTTCACTTTTTCTCATTGTTAGGGTGGCAGCATCATTCTATTGAAGATTTCTATATACTGATAATAAGCGGAACTGGTCCAGTACACATTTTTCTTTAAAGCAGTTTTCTTGAGATATATTCACATATCATACAATCGGTACAGTACATTTAATAGTCTTTACCATAAATATTTTGAGCTTTTTCATTAATATTATTCTCACTCTGTTTTTTGCTAATTGTGATTGAATCATTTTATATAGTTACCTTTTTACTTGTTATTTCTGCAGTGTAAGAACTTATCATTTATTCTTATATTTGCCATTTTACTTAACTCTCTTAGTGTAATAATTTATTACTTCAGTATTGTTTAGGAACTTATGTGTAAGGAAATTACTAATCAAAAAGTGATACTTTTGCATTCTTTAGCTTATAAATCTTACTTATTATGCTGTAAAATGTTGAGTAATAGTGGTGATGCTGAAAATTCTTGTATTGTTCCTTACTTTATTATGCTTGTTTCTTTGGCATTTCTATTAAATATGAAACTCAAGATTTATAGATTACCCATCAAGTTAATTGTGACCTTATATATTCCTACTTTAGGAAGATATTTAATAATGAATGGCTGTTAAATTTTAGTGCATCATTTTTTACATGCATTGTAATTATGTTTTTCATTTTAATATTTTAATTTAGTGGATTTTATGAGTAAATTTCTAAAGGTTGACTTATTATTA
The DNA here is from genome assembly GCA_029593785.1 of Cabassous unicinctus. NCBI lineage: Eukaryota > Metazoa > Chordata > Mammalia > Cingulata > Chlamyphoridae > Cabassous > Cabassous unicinctus. The sequence continues at coordinate 17,221 of JAQZBX010001599.1, forward strand.
AACCCTGGGAAAAATTAGTTGATTATAGTGTATTAATCCTTTAGTACATCAATATTAAAAACAATTTTTCTTCTGTGCTTATGAGTGAGAATATTTTGTAGTTTTCTTTTATCCAGTTATGTATCAAAATAATGTTAGCAGGACATAGTGGGTGAGATGGTTTCATATATTTTCCTGGTCTCTTGAAAAAAATTTTAACATAGATTACTATATTACCATATTCCTGTACTGTTGTATCACTTGGTTTTGGGAGACAAATTGTTAAGGAATATAACAAATAATATAAAATATACTGTGATAGTTAAAGTTTAGTTTATGTAGATATGGTATTGTATTATGTAAAAAACAAAATATTTCTCCAGGGAAGTTATGCTTTTTTTAAAGAACCATAATCATATATATATTAGAAAGGAATTTTTAAAAATAAATGGTCTAAATTAGTTTAAACCTTATAAAAGAGAAGAAAGAGTTTTGCTTCCAGCCGTGATGGAGCAGCAAGTACCAGACTTGTCGCTCTACCATAAACAACTATAGAAAGGTATGAAATATATGTTCGATGGTGTGGTAGACAGAATGAGCCTCCAAATAAATCCACACTGTAATCCTGGAAACTGTGATTATGTTACCTTAGACAGAAAAAAAGACTTTGCAGATGTAATTAAAGTTACAGACCATAAGATAGGGAAATTATCTTGAATTACCCAGGTGGACCAAGTTTAATCACATGAGACCTTAAAGGCAAAGAAATTTCTCTGGCCGGAATCAGAGAAATGCAGCAGGAGAAATGAGTCTGAGGGGGAGGTCAGAGAGATTGGAGCATGAGAAGAACTCCACTAGCATGTGCTGCATATGAAGAAACAGGAAATGGGTCACCAGTTATGGAATATGGGCAGTTTCTCAAAGCTGAGGATGACCAGAGGCTGAAAGACAGAAAGGAAATGGAGAGCTCGATCCTAATACTGCATTGGAACTGAATTCTGTCGACCACCTGAATGACCTTGGAAGTGGAGTGTCCCCCAGGGGCTCCTGATAAGAAACCAGGACCATGAAAACCTTAATATTAGCCTGGGATATGAAAGCAGAAACTCCAGAGGGGCAACTTCTGACCTCTGGAACTGTGAGATAATAAATGGGTATTGGTCTAAACCACTAAGTTTGTGGTAATTTGTTAGGCCAACAATAAAAAACTAATCCAGATGTTATACAATAGATAGCTCAGGATTATAAGAGTGTACAGAAAGGAGGACCCACATTTTCCCTGGCTTGCCTAAGAGTATTTTCTGGATTGCTGTGGGGGAAAATGAAATACAGGTAGCATGGTCTTGGGGAATTGGGGTATCAGAGAACTGTCAGAGCTGCCAAGGTGACTAGAATTTGTGGGAAAAATTAGAGAGAAGAGGAGAAGGAATTCCAGAAGGAATTCCAGAAATTGTATGAGCTCATTTTAGAGTTTGGCCAATTACTAAACTGTGCATATGCAGGAGTCACAGCAGGGCTTGGCAGGGAGCAGCTTCTGAGGTACTATGAATTGAATGGAAAATCTAGAGGTAGCACATGATGAGAGACATAGTAATTCCAAACAGCTAAAAGGGAGAGAACTCCTTGGACACCCCGGGTACTTCGATGATGCCCCATAATGATCATATCTTAGGAATAGGGGTAATTTAAGACTAAAATAAGGATTGGTCTAGACATGTCTTAGGAAGCATAAAAAACAAGACTGGAAACAATCTAATGAATTAACCACTTGCCTGAACAAAATTCATCACTCTAAAATGATAATACAACCCAGATTCTCACCAGCAATATTCAGCATAAAACAGATGGCATAATGTCCACCATATAATAAAAATATACAGGAGATGAGAAGCAGCAGGAAAATGGGACTAATAATCAGAGGGAAATGCAGTCAGTAGAGACCAAAGTATTGTTGACTCATTTATTGAAATGAGCAGGCAAGGACTTTAAGGCAGCTTTATAAGTACGTTCAAGGACTTAAAGGAAATTATGATTATAATTAATTAAGAAGTAGAAAATATAACCAGAGAAATAGGAACTATAAAACAGAATTAAATATGATAGCTAGAACTAAAAAGTGGAATTTCTCAAATTAAAAAATAATTCAAAAAACAAAACACACAAAAAACCCCACTGGTTTGGCTTAACATTGCATTGGAGATAATAGAATAAAGTTTAGAAAACTTAAAGCTAAGCTGTTATCTCTTTTCTGAAATTGCATAATTTGAAAAACAGAAAGAAAAAACATGAATAAAATGAAAAGAAACAAAAAGACCTATGGGGATATAGCCAGTAATTTATCAATACATATAATTTGAGTCACGAAAGGAAAGAGAGAAATGCAGAAAAAGTATCTGAAAAAAATTGTTAAATGTTCCCAATTTCTGTAAAAAATTATATAATAAAAATATACAGCCAAGAAGCTCAGCAAGCCTCAAGCAAGATAAATATGAAGAAAAGCACATTGGAACATCATGGTCAAATCGCTGAAATTAGAGAAAAAGAGAAAATCTTGAAAGCATCCAGAAAACAAGGACATCTTAAACAGAGGGAAAGCAATATTAATAATGATAGCTGGCATCTCATCAGAAACAATGGAAGAATTAAGCAAATGGAAAGATATGTTTAAAAAGTTGAAAGAAAACAGTCAATAAAATTCATAAATAATGAATTAAATAAGTTAAATGCAAATTAAGAGATACATATTTTGCATAGCAAATTAACAAAAGATTATTTATAAACTGACAATATTCCAAAAAGGTAATTGTTCTATAATAGGCACATCTTGGTATTGGGAACATTTTCATTCGTAAGGCATTTTGGAATGCAATCTGGCAATATGAATGAAGGAATTTATAACAATTCACATTCTTTGACTCTTCAATTTATCTACTAAGAATTTATACTAAAAAAAAAATCAGAAAAGTGTATAAAGACTCCTTCCTAATAATTTCATTGACAATGACTGTAAAAGCTGTAAACCTCTAAAATGTCAAATAAAATATATAAAATCAAATAAATTAAGTTTCATTTATACAGATCAAAATTTATTCATGTTTTCAAAGAATATTTTTAAATGAAGGAACATTCATAACGCATTAATTAGAAAGCAAGAGGAAATGTTTCTTAGTAATATTTGAATTTCTTTACATTTTGATATTTTACAAATCACTTATTACTGAGTTTTGTTGTTTTTTTTAATAATAAGCATCTAATTTCTATGGAAATGAGTTCATTCTTTTCTGTCCTTCATTTTTTTTTTAAACAAGATTAAAGGAAGGTTTTTAGTAGCATTTAAAAAGTTTAATTCTTAAAAATTAAAATTGGACTTACATCCAGATTTTCCATATTTCTTTATTTAGATTTTATATATTTTAAGTAGGCCATTTTATATATGAAAGAGACAGAAAGAAAGAGAGAGAGAAAGGGAGGGAGGAAAGAAGGAAGGGAGGAAGGAAGGAAGGGAGAGAGAAGAAACAAACAAAGGCCCCTGAGTTACTGCCACCCTAGCTAGGTAGTTGTTTCATGTAGAACTAGGGTCCATGTAGGACCGTTTGCTTGTGTTTAGTCAGGAAGCTGCCTCAAGACACTCTGTTATTGCTCACTATATTTGTTAATTTAAGATATAATGTTTCATAATATATTTTCTATATGTTTGGGGAAGAGAAATTCCCCTTTTGGAATATAAGTACAAAAAGAGAGGGAAACTTTCTATCACAAAAAGCAAAAGCAGCCATTGACATGTCTCTCAATTCCTTTACAAAGCAAGCATAATTTTGGAAATGGGTAATGGGAGGTGTTTCAGTTGGGCAGTTTGATGTATTATGAATTCCAAAAATATAATTGGATCACACTTATAAACAAAGCACCCCTTTGGCTGACTAATACAGAATTTGGTACCGAGGAGTGGGGAAGTGCCTTTGCATATACCAAAATGTTGGAACGGTTTTATAAATGGGTAAGAGGTATTTTTTGGAAGAATTGTGAAATGCTTGAAGGAAAAGGCCTAGATCACTTTGAAGAAACTGTTGATAGCAATATGGATGCTAATTAGCATTTTTATGATGCCTTGGAATTAAATGATGAAACTATTATTGGAAACTGGAGGAAAGGCGATCCATGTTTTAAAGTTGCAGAGAACTTAGCAAGATTAACTCCTGGTGTTATATGGAAGACAGAATTTGAAAATGGCGAACCAGAGCATTTACTGAAGAACTTTCCAAGGTAAATTCGGAGAATGTGGCTTGGCTTCTTCTTGCAGCTTATAGCAAAATACTAGATGAGCGAAATACACTAAGGACTGAACTTTTGGGCACAAAGGAAACAGAAGCTGATTCCAGAACTTCCAAGTTTCTGGAAATCAATTTCCCAGATAAAAGTGCCCCATTTGAAGACCTAGCTAAACCTGGAACTTGTAATTCAGAATTGAAGATGCAGTTACCTTGGAATGACTTGTGGAAACTCTTACTGTCTGATGGCTTGGACCCCTGTTTCTTGCATGCTAAACCAACAACGTTTTTGAGAGTGCTATATGAACAAAACCACTGCCAGCTTGGACAAAAGAGGACATGGAAAGGAAAGACTGAAGGAGAAACAGTTTTAAGAAGAAAATCATGGAAGCTGAGATCTGGAATTAAGACATCACCTTGGGCCAAGAGAGGAGTCCCACCCATGTGTACAGAGAGGGTGAGTTTGCCCCAGGAGTTGAAGAGGGTGGATATCCCCACCTAATGTTCAGGAAGAGTTTTGCTGCCCCAGGGTACAGGGAGGGTGGAGCACATTCCTCAAATTTTAGGGCGGTTAAGGTCAGCACCCCATAGGCCTGAGAGGGGTGTTTCTGTCCCCCATATATTAGAGAAGGCCAGGTGGTCAATCCATTGCTCTGAGAGGGTTGAACCTGTATGCCAAAGGTTAGGGAAGGCCAGGTGGTCAACTTGTTGCTCTGAGAGGGTTGAACCTGTATGCCAAAGGTTAGGGGGAATGTTGTCTTCACCTTACTGTACTAGGGGGGCTAAGACTCTGACCCAAAGGTTGGATAAGTTGTAGCAACCACCCCAACACTCTTGGATGGTGAGGTCTGGAGCTTGGTCGACACCCAGATGCTTGATGAAGGTGGAACCAAGAAAATGGCCATTGGGCAAGCCTGTGGAAAGGGTGGGTCCCCATGTGGCCCCAAGGAGAAGAAACCATCGTCTTAAGAATGACTCTCAGATTTTGAAATCGAATGAAGGGTGCCCTGCAAGTTTACTGAACTGTAGAGGATCCATGACTCATGTTTAACATCCCAATTTCTCCTTATGATAATGAAAATGTTTATCCTTTGCCTTTCCATTGTATACTGGAAGCAGTTAAATGGTTTTGTAAGTTCCAGAGGTCTACAGCAGATGGGATTTTGCCTAAAGACAAAGTGTATTTCTTTAAACTGCCTATGATATGATTTTGTACTTGCATTGTTACCGATTTAAGGATTTTTAAATATGTAATGTATTTTTGGAATTCGGAGGGTGGAGTGTTGCAGTTGGGCAGTTTGATGTATTTATGAATTCCAAAAATATAATTGCTTTTGCTTATAAACTGATCTGTTAATCTGGGAATGATTAAATTATGATTAGGGCATTGACTGGGCCACGTCAGTAGGGTGTTGAGCCCCACCCCTTTGGAGGGTGGGGAATCGAATAGAAAAGGCAAGGCAAAGGACAGAGGAAGCAGTCTTTGAGAAGCAGTTTTGATGTTGGAGTTTTGATGTTGGAGAGAAGGCCCCGGGAGAAATGAAGTGAGCCGTTCGCCTGATAGTCTGCAGCTGACCTTGTGGAGGAACCAGAAGAGCTAAGCCTGGAGAGAAATGCAGCCCTGGGAAGAGAGGACCCCAAGAAGCCTGAACCATGGCAAACATCGGCAGCTGTCTTGCTCCAACACGTGGCAGTGGACTTTGGTGAGAGAAGAAACTTAACACTTTATGGCCTGGTATCTGTGGACTTCTACCCCAAATAAATACCCTTTATAAAGACCAACTCATTTTTGGTATTTCACATTAGCACCCCTTTGGCTGACTAATACAGGTGGGTAGAATGAATGGGCCTTTTGGTTTTGAAAAAGACTGTCTAGGCAAAAACTGGAGAGGGTGAGATTAGGCCCTAGCTACTGCCAGAGGCCTGCAGGAGGAGGAAGCTCTCCAGCACAAGGAAGGAAACCCAAGGAAGGTTAGAATGTTAAGGACAGTGATAAATTAGGTTTACATTTAAGATGTCTTGATTTTGTGAGGTTTCTCAAATTTTCTAACTAAACTTTAAAAATTTTAAATCACATTGAAAAAATGTAGTTTAAAAAATAGCAAATATACATTAATAATTATGTATTGTAGAGTTCTTGAGTTATAAAAGTCTATTTGCTCTATTTAAGGTTTCTGTTTCCCATGTCCACATGATCACATAATCATTTATATTATTATTAGAAATACTGGTGCTACCTTGACATTTCCCCTAGTAAACTGAAAATAAATCGTCCCTCAAAGATTTGAGCACAGATATACCTTTGATAGACGATAGACTGCAACCTGAAGCTCTTACACAATCTTCAAAAAGCAAAGTGTTACTCAGAAAGTGTGTTTTTTAGCAACAAACAAACAAGCAATAAAAGGAGAGTCACAAAGATAATCATTTGCTCTGGAATTCTGAACATTCCTTATAGGAAAGCATGTCCCTGCCAAACCAATCTCTAATGCAGGGCATTTGGCAGGTGATCTTATTTTGGAATGGATGACCAGCGGCATTAAATATTTGAATCATATAACTAAATTCTCTTGTTCTAATTCCATGCCCATCAAACAACCTTCTGAATAAAATTTGGTTTCCTGTGTTAGTTCTCTCCTACAAGGAGAGAACACATGATCCCTGTGACACAGAGACTCTAAATTATAAATTAATAAATTGACATTCTGATATTATTCATCAGCTTCTCAAGCTTGGTTAGGTTGAATCTATCTTTAATGAATACAGATATTTCTTGGGTGCTGAAAGATCAAGTTTCTGAGCACATGAAGCTGAGGGTATGAGCCAGATAAAGCATCAAGATGATGTGCCTGTGGGTGCCTACGAAGAAGTAATCTTGCTAACATAAGCCTTTCCTTCACCAAACTGCACTATTCCATGGTATCTATTATTATTCCACGTTTAATGAATGTTTTATTTAAAATAATCAGCATATATGGCCTTGAGTTAGAAAAACACAGAATTATCCAACTTATCCCTCCATTCCTACTGAACACTTTCTAATAATAATTACAAATGTATTCATTACTCTTTCTAAAAAATGAGAACATCACTATTTCAATTATTTAATATAATTTTAAATGTTGACTACTCTGTCTTTTTAGATATAAAATTCACAGTAGTCCATGGTAGAAATATCCCATGGATGATCTAGTTTATGAAAATTAATTTTATTTATATAATTTCACTTATTAAATACTCAGTCTTTTTAGAAATTAAGTTCATAGTAGTCTATGAAAGAAATACCCCTTGGAAATATGGTTTATGATAATTAAGATATCAATTATTTAAGTGAAGAGTAAGATGTCCTGCTACATATTCAGGATTTTCTGAAAATAGATTTGTCCCAAGGAAATAAAAAGTATTAGAACTTTCAAGAATTTTCCAGTATATACGAGGGTTTTCCCATCCAAGAAATGAATTCTTCTCCCAGCCTATCCTGGTAGCTGAAGTCAGCTCATCCCCACTTCCACACTCTAGTCTGCCTTTTCACTTAAGCTTTCATGATTGGGTCCACTTTGTGTTTCCATGGCTCAGCTCCCTCTTTCCACACAGGTTTTCTGCCCCTGGTATTCAGAGGGGCAGAATTCTGTTAAGGGACACAGACTCACGCTCTGAGTGTGTCTTACACACAGCCAGCTGGAGTCAATATACAAAGACACCCAATATTTTAATTGACGTGCACCAATAATCAGGTCCCAAGGACCCACATTGGAAATGTATGGGCTGCCACGCTGCTCCCATGGGTGGATCAGGCCTCAGGGACCCACACTTGGACAGCATTGAAAGGGATGGAGATAGCCAGCATCAATAGAGATAGAAATAACTCGGATAAAATCAGTGAAAATTAAGACTTTTTCAGAACATTAATAGAGGTGTTCAAAAATATGACCTTTAGAATTTTGAATAGACAAAATATTAAAAAAAAGTTTTAATAAAGCAAAAGCCTTTAAAATGATAACTATAATAGTAAATACCCTAAGTCCATCCACCTTAATGCAAATATATTTGCATTTTGTATGCAGAACTGTATATTACAAATTTCAGAGATGCCATCATTATGCTTTTGCTCATTTATATTCTATGTTCATTTCACATTCTATCATAATCATTACTTTTCCTACCAAATCTTACAGACAATAATTATGTTCTGAAATGTAAAAAAAAAAAAAAAAAAAATACATGTAGTTAAAAAAAAACCATAGATGTATAAAATGATATAAAATGGAAAGCAAGACTCCCTCCAATTTCAGATAACCTTCTTCATAGGTAATTACTCTTAACAGTTTTGAGGTATATTTCCAGAAGTTTTAAATTATGTATAAGTATAGAATATATTTCATATACATAATAGCAATAAAATTTATACTTTACATAGTTGTGAGCATACAATTCACAGTACTCTGTATCCTTCTTTTTCTCTCTTAATATATATCAAAGAGCTTTCCACATCAGTACCGATATCAGTTCATACTGTTCCACCTCACATGCATAAAAGCTTCATATTTTTATAGATATGCAGGTTTTTTTAACTTTTATTTATTTATGCATATATACATGCATGTATGCATGCATGTATTTTTCTGTCTGGACAATTCTGCAAAAAGACATATATACCCAGAGAAAAACAGGCATGTATCTTGGCATATATTTCTCTGGTTCAAATGCTATTGCCTATCTTAATATCATCTTTGAGCAGCACTACTTTTCAGCTATTATTTTTTAATTTTAAAAACTGATAAGGTAGGGTCATCATCATAGATGAGAAGGCAGAGGAATAATCATGCATTTTTGAGCTCAGTTTCTTTACTGTACTTACACTAAGTGCTTAGACAGTATGAATATGCCAAAGAAGTGAACTCTCTTTTTGCTTTGATTTTTTTGGTAAGCCCCTTATTGCCCAGAGATGGAGAAGAAAAATGTGTTGGTATTTGAAAAATATCTGCTTTGTGTGTGAGCAGAGCTTTGATGTATTCAGCTAGATCATCTTACTTTCCCATGGCAATTTACTTGAACAAAAAGTGCTCTTTTTGACAAAATAGTGATTGTAATACAATGCAGAGAAAACATTTTTGGATTTGATATCATGTTAGCATTTGAATCATAAAATGAAAATTTCTCTTTGAAACTCTACTTTAAACCATTTTTTCTAAGATAGCAGGTTTTTTTGGGTCATGCAAAAAAATGACTGGATCTGCAGCATAATGACAATACCTTCCTACACACCTTCTATTTGATACCTCCCTACACACCTTCTATTTGCCATAGCCCAGTTGAAAATAGGTGATGTCCATACTTATTAAACTTGTCTTCCACCTCCTTGGTCTTCTCCTGCAGCCTTCTGTCCTCCCATACTGCACTGCAACTCTTTCTCTTTAATACATCCTCAACTTTCTTCTCTTTGTGATATACTTTTCTTTCCTTCATTCCAGCTGTCCCTCCTTGGGCCAAAACATGGAAGAATCTCATAAATTATCAATTGTACCCCTTTTAGATGAGTGGTTGACTTTAAGATTTTTGTAAACTATTCACGTAACAGTATTTTCTTTCATCAGACATTTGAACTTCATGTATCTTCTGGTATAACTGTGTTTTTCCTTCCCTGTCACTACTCCAAACCCAATGGGATTTTAGACCCCAGTCTCGGAAGACTGAGTTTGCAAAAGAGAAGTCACAGTACTCACTATCTTCAATGATACTTGTCCAATAGAACATAATGTGAGCCTTGTAGGTAATTTTAAATATTCTAGTAGCCATTTGAAAATTAAAATAATGTTAATAATATATTTTCTTTAAATATATCCAAAATATTCTCATTTCACCACGTACGTTATTAATGTGATAGTCTGCATTCTTTTTATCATCCTATCTTTGAAAGCCAGCATATATTTCACATATACAACACATCTCAATTCAGATTAGCCACATTTCAGTGCTCAACAACCACATTAACTACTATATGGACTAGTGGTTATCATATTGGACAGTGGAGATCTAGAAGGTGACTTGAGGAAAGGCAGAGTTGGTCAGAAAGTCTGAAGTCTGTTCCCCACAAACAGCCCCCAGTTCTACAAAGGAGGTTGGAGAAGCAGTCATGGGGTAGCAGGAATTGCATGAGATAAAGTCTCAGGAGATTTTGACCTTGCAAGAGCCTGCATCACTTCATTACAAGGACCTTAATTATGGTGTCTGATACCGATGTCCCTGTTTTACAATTCTGTGGCCAGAGTTCATCAGAACTTTCTTTCTTACCAGAGTTTGGTTTCTGTTTTTCCTTATATATCTCTAATGCAACTCTGAAATATGATTTTCTTTGTAACTGAATAAAAAATCCCAGAAACATATTTTATTAAGTCTAAAATATTTATTGACATTTCCATTTGGAAGTTTTAAAAAATATAGCCCCCTTTCTCTAAAACTCTAGAACATACCTCTGCATCTCTAGTATTATTCTTTCTCGGAACAGGAATTTTCTACGAAAAACGTGTGTTTCAGGGAAGCAGCCTCTTCATTAAGAGCGCTACCACTGCATAAGAAATGAAAATGTTGAATGAATGGATGAAGTTCCCAAAATATAATGCAACCTCACAACCACAGTTCTCTCATATAAAAGGATTTTTAATCCTCTATAAACACCTAAGGTTATCAGTGATCATAAGAGGTAATAGAAGGTAAGTTTTAATACTTCAGACACATTTCAATCTCTACACTTCATTTATCCCACAAATTCATTTAATATAAATCCATCATCAGTAACAAAATTTATATCCCATTTCATTTTTAAAAATGATTTATTTTATTACTTTTGTCATTTGGAAAATTTTTCCTCTCTGATTTCTCGTACCCAACTAAATACACACACACACACACACACACACACACACACACACACATATCTTGTCATGCTATTAAAATGGTGCAAATTGTACAAGACCTCTATCATCACTGGGGACAATTTGACACATTCCATTATGCCAAACACCATGTGAATGCCTTATGTTCTTAAACATTTTCAGTTTTTTAATTACAATCAGCATAAGAAAACCAGAATTTTATTCTACCATATAGCAGCAAATCAGCATGCACAATGGTTTTGGAGTGACTTAACTAGAAATTCATTTAAGTGAAATCATCTAGCCTATTGAGAAATAAGAGTGACAGTTTATAAGCTTCCTCCTCCTGAATATAAATATCTTTGAAGTATAAATATAATCATCTGAATAAACACAGACTGGGGTGTTTCTTCTCTAACTCAGCAACCAATCTTCCTTGAAATGACACTTATAATTCCATAAATCAGTTTCTAATTTTTATATTTTTCAAGGTAAAAAGACACATAAATCCTTTTAAAGACATTCCCATTCCATCTAGAGTTGTAATTTATCCCTAGTGTTGTCTTCAGCTGTAATGGAGGTTGATGGCCATTTATTTTCTCATTAAGTTAGGTTCATATTAAATGGCAGGAATAATGAAATGTCATGATAGCTTTACTAATATTGTTGGCCATAACAGAGCTTAGATACTGGATGCTGAATTATCCATCTGTATTTACAGAAACAAACTGATATGAGGGGTGTTTTTCATTTAAATATGTCACCATATGTTGGTAAAAACAGGCGGAGTTTATCTTTTCAAAAGTTTCTATAGGTGATATTCATTGCAAAACCAAACCATCATCTAGTCCAGTGGTTCCCAAACACTGCTATCATAATTCACTCCAGTTACTCATCGATGTACATGATGGATACAGAATTTTTTTTTTCTGAGGAAGGTATGTTTGTGAAAACACTATTAGTCAATATTACAAAAGCCTTGCCTCCCACAGTGATGGCATTTTGGCACCAATGGTAGCAGGTATTTCAGTTGTCCAGAACTATTGTTCCAGTTGGCATTTGTAATCCTCACCATTTTAATAAAGTGAGTAGAAAATCTCAGGTCTCTTTTGCAATGAAAAATCAATTCATATTCTGCTGCTGGGATGCAAACTGATTCTTCTTTCTGAAGAGTAATTGGAACACATATTTCCAGAGCTCTAATACAAGTATCCCCTTGACACAGCAACTCCATTTCTGGATATTTTTCTTAGGAAAATAACCAGGAATAGGCACAGAGGGTTACTATAAAAGTATAGTAAAAAACAAGCACTTGTAAAATAATCATATAAATGTAAAATCATGACTGTGATAAGTTCCAAGAAGAAGAGCCGCATGTGCCTGTCATAGTAAAAATGACTGAGTTAATGGAGGTCAGAGAAGACTTCCCTGGAAGTGAATTCCAATCTGATATCAGAAGCCTGAGAAAAAGTTAACAATCAAAGAGCATGTGGAAAATACGCTGCAAGAGGTATTATGGACACTGAGGAAGAGAATGTGAAACGTATAAGTAACAGAAAAAAGTTCAGTGAAGGTGATGTAAAATGGATGACATGGTGGCAACATATAGGAGTCTTGAAATATGGGGGGTAGGGGCAGGACTGGGCCATTAGGACTTCAAGGAATTTAGGTTTGAACAGTGGGAAATCATTGAGTGGGCAATGATATGATTAAATTTGTAATTTGAAAATATTCTTCTGACTTCAGTGGTGAGATAAGAATATAGTACCTACCAAAAACACATGGGTTGACCCAGTAAGAAGTGATGGTGGCTTGCTCAATAGTGAAGGCAGAGAGAGCAGCTAGTGGATGGATTCAAGTATATAAAAGGAGGGAAAATTCACATTGGAGTGAGGAAGTTGGAAGTGTCCAGGATGATTCCTAAGTTTATGCACTGTGGATGGTGTTTGGCAGGGAAGAACAGGATAATAATTTTGCCTTTGAAAGTAGAATTTGAGTTGTCTTTGAGATATTAAAAAGGAGATATCAGGTGAGCAGTTGGATATAGGGATTGTAAATTCAGAAAAACAGTTAGTGCTAGGGATATTAGTTTTCTTTTCTTTTCTTTTCTCTTTTCCTCTCTTTTCCTTTTCCTTCTCTCTACTCTCTTTTTCTATTCTAGCTCTCTCTCATCTGTCCTTTCTATTTTTTTCTCTCTCATCCATCCTTCCTTCCTTCTTTCTTCCCTCCCTCCCTCCCTCTCTCTCTCTCTCTCTCTCTCGTAGCAAATGAACTCTTGAACGTAAGATCATCTAATGAGAGTATGCATAGTGGGAAGGGCAGAATACACAGTGACAAGTTCTAATGCATTCCAAAATTTAACATCCAAGTAGAAGAGGACAAGCTTAGAAAGATGGAGAAGTTAGGGAAGTAGAAAGAAAACTTGAATTTTGTATCAGAAAGCTGAGAGAAAATATTTTTTTCAAGAAAAGAAATAAGGAGGCATGAAGAGTGCTGGTTACTGAAAGGGATGGAGGGAGGGAGGGAGGGAGGAAGGAAGGAAGGAAGGAAGGAAGGAAAAATGCATATTGGTTTTAGTGAGGCCATTGACAGGGCTTGACCATGAGAGTCTCTAAAAGGAAGGCTGATGATTATCATTTCTAACATCAAAAACTCTAAATAATCAGAATATAAAGAAAGGGGATTAAAACAATATAAATTATAAAACAAAATGTTCAAAATATATTAATGATAAACCAATTTTCAAAAGGATTTGCCGATTTAATTAAATATTTTATATTTTTACATTGTAAAATTGTATATAATGGTCTATATTTTAAAGTGGCATGTATAAAAATTAGAAAAATATTTACAGGTTACAAATTTAGAAAGGTATTCAAAATTTATTTCACATAAATCCTCTCTGAAGAAAAATATAAATACCTAAAATACAAATAAGCCAAAAAATATATATATAATATATATAATAGAAGTTGCAAACTTACAATATAAATACCTCAAATACAAATAAGCCAAATATATATATATAATATATAATATATACATATAATAGAAGTTGTGAACTTAAAAACAATCATGCACATTGTGCAGAATTCCCATACAACACCTATTCCTGGAGCTAGACAGCTCTCCACAATTTCTACAATTTCTTTCCTTTTGCTTTACCAACAAACTGTATGAGGATCTGATAATCAGCCAACAACACTTGGTATATAACTTGGGTCTATAACATAATAAATTAATCTAGGTTCAGATGTTATTTCAGTCAGGTGTTTGGTTTGATTGTTGGTTGGTATGCTTATTTATTGATGGACTGTTTTTTGTTTTATAGACTTGTCTCTTTAATGTAGCTGTCACCCCAAAATGGCTGGCAGAACCAGAATGAGAAACCCAACCTCCTAACTTCTAACTCTATACTAATTTTATTAAACTGCACTTTAACCAACACAAGCACACACCAGTACACACCCAGACACAGAAACACACCAAGAGTAAAGTACATTTGCTAGATTGCTTCATTAAGGAAAACAAACATTTTTGTAGATTCAGAAAAAAATGAAATAAAATTTCCTAGTTTATCCTTAAATTTCCTGAATATTATCTCAATTCTAGCTTGTTAGTGCAGAATTATGTTGTCTTTCTGGTCAGTTAAACAACATTTTTATTTCAAAAATATTTAGTTCATTAACCACGTTAGCAGATCTAATAGTCTTTTAAAATATTTACTTTCTCCTTTCAAAATTACTGCCACCAAATGAAATAAATAGCAATTTAGAATTAATAGGTAGAATCTGATTTCTCCGAGAGTCTGCCAATACAAGGCTATCATGTTAATATTAAGTTTGATAAGTAGGTTATGAATTCATATCTGAAGCAAAAATATGAGACATAAGGACAGTCAAGCAGATTTGGTAAGCATAGTCCCTCTCAAGTCAGATTGCTTAGGTTCAAGTCCTGGGACTGCCATTTAATAGTGGTGTGACCTTGGAGAAATTATTCAAATTCTCTGCATCTTAGTTCCCCATCTGTATATACTTGTGAGAATTATTAGAAGGAAAAAAATCACTTCATAAAGGGAAAATTTTACATTAATTTCTATAATGAAAAACTTAATGAATTGTTTTAGTTTGCTAAAGGCCGCTAATGCAAAAATACCAGAAATGGGTTGGCTTTTATAATGGGAATTTATTAGAGTAAAATCTTATAGTTCCGAGGCTGTGAAAATGTCCAAATCAAGGCATTATTGGAGATGCTAGCTCACCAAAAGTTGGCTGCTGGAAGATCCTGGGCTCAAACCACATGGCAAGGCAAATGGCAGCTGGACTTATTGTGTTTCCTTTAGGCTCACTTTCTTCCTGAGTTCAGCTGTGCGTGATCAGGCATATGGCTCATTTCTGAAGGGCCTCGTCTCTTCAGTTTTGGGCTGCTCCACGATTCCATCCTCAGGCCTCTCTCTCAACCTCTCCGGGTTTCTCTGTCTTTCTGTGGCTGTAGGTGATCTTGGAGTCCTCTCTCATATGGCGAGATAAAATAGCAGCTTTCTTTCTTTGTGAGTCTCCTCCATTTATAAAGGAATCCAGTAAATGGATTAGGACCCAACCTGGGTCCCACAATCTAATCAAAGGCCCTTAACTGAAATGATTTAATCAAACATGATCTAATCAAAAAGCCTTTAACTGAATCTACCCAAAAGGCCCTACATATACTAGACTGCCAAGCACAGGAATGGGTTAGGTTAAGAATATAATTTTCTGGGGTCCACAAAAGACTCAAACCAGGATATGAATGTTAAATAGTATTACAATATGATAAACTTTATTAAAGATTATAAAAGGAATACTTTATATAGAAGCTTAAAGTTTTTCTCTTTCTGTTCCCACTTCATGAAAAAAAATTAATATGATTTCAGCTGAATTGGATAAAGAATAAAACAGTTTCTGTAACACACAAAATAATTTAAAAGAAGCAATGTGTCACTCTTTGAATCGTGTTTTCATAGATGGAAAGCATCATGCATGATGCTTTAAAAGACAAGTCTATATATTTTCTCTGAGCAATCCATCTATATTTATACTTTTCATTATAATGAAGTCTCATAATAGTTCTTCTGATGAATACAAGAGCACAACATATTTTGTATTACTATTTTAAATTATTATTTAAATCCTCATAGCTTAATGGGTGATTTCTAGAATTTACATGAAGAAGCACTAACAAGGATTAATATTTATTATGATACTCTACATCAAAATTTTAAAAAGCTTCTGGATATTCATTCATACACTTTTTCAATGTTATGAAAGAAGACAAATTTTAGCATATCTTTTTACTGAAATGCAAATAAATAATTACTAAAGGAATGACAATACAACCAATGCCAAATGGAGAAATCTTTTGTTTTGAATTTAATGTCATTGCAATCACATAATATGTGTGATAGCTAATGTAAAAATTGCAGTTCTTCAAGAATTAATGTAATGCAACAATTTATGTCCCATTTATTTCTAAATAATATTCCCAAGTTAATAAATTTCAATTTAAAATCTTCAAGCCTTCTAATATTTCAAATTCCCTCAAAATGATTAGGACAACATAGCATTCAATTAACTAAGCTGTGTGAGATATGTCAAAAAGTGAAAAATGAGTAAATTCAGTATCTTCATTCTTTTATCCAATAAAATTTCAATCACCTAATATATTTGGTGATTCTTTCCAAAATATATGCATACATTTTGTTGCCTTAGTCATACTGAGGAGAGGATTTGGTTGAGCCATACCTAGACTTCTGGCCAACAGAAGCTATAAAATAATAAACAGGTGCCACTAAGTGCCTTAATAAATTAAGACACTAAGTTTGTGGTAATAGTTAATGCAATAATAGAAAATTAATACAGATAGCTATAGTGATTATTACTTTATACGTGTGGAAATTAAGATATAGAGAATTCAAACACACTGTCCAAGACAACACTGCTATGAGTGCTAAAGCTAGCTCTTTATCCGAGTTATAATTTCTCCTCCTCCCCTTCCCACCTTGCAAATATAGTTATCCTTTATGTAATGATAGCTGGATGTTAGGCAATTGTTTACCATGTATAGGCATTCAATCATTTGCCTAATTTAATTTTATCCTCACAAAACCCTTTGTGAAATGTCTAACACTATGAGCCTCCATAGAACAGATGAGAAGTTCTATATTATTGCATCTCATTTACAGAAGAGAAAGGTTAAATACCTTTCTAAAAGCACAAAGCACGAAATCAAATGGTATTTTAAATCTAAAACCCATGTTTTCAAGCACCTTATACGAGTTCAGTGCAGCTTTTATCAAACCATCTTTGCCTCAGAATATTGAAGATGGTGATATAATGCTATAGTTAGGATGAATCTATGCTGATATTACCATATTCCTTGACTTTTTAAAGCCAATCACATAGATGAGGTGACATAACTTTCTTTTATTTATTATTTATTTAATTTTATATATATATATATATTTTAAAAGATGCTTAGATTACATAAACGTTACACAAAAATTACAGGGATTTCCATGTTCCCCACCTCCCATACCTCCCATAACATCCCACATAAGCATCTTTCATTAGTGTGGCACATCACCTGCAATGGATATACACATCCTGGGGCTTTGCCACTAAGCATGGACCATAGTTCACATTGTAGACCACACTCTCTCCCACACAGTTCTGCATGTTATATGCTGATGTAAAATGGCCTATATCTGTCATTGCAATGTCACTCAGGACAATTCCCAAGTCCTGAAAAAGCCCCTGAATTACAACTGCATTTCCCTTCCCTGCCCCGAAAGCATCTAGTGACCACTGACTCCACCCCACTGTTATAACTTTCTTAATATTTAAGTCTCTCCTAATGGAATACTAACAATTTCTGAAACTGTAAGAGCTGTGATTTATAATTATTATTTATGAAAATTAAGTATTATCTAGTTCATTTGAAATTATAGACAAAATACATGGAAAGCAAAGAACATTCTCATATACTAGTTTCAAGAATTATACCCATAACATGAAATCAGTAAAACTGATGCAATGGAGGGGCAAGATAGCAGCAGAGTAGGGCACTTCAAGAGGGAGCTTGTCCTATAGGGCCGCTAGTAACCTCTAAATCACCTGTTTGGGGGACCCAGGAGATTAGAAGAGCATCCTGCAACATCCGTGGAAGAATAGATGGAGGAGACTGCCCATTTGCAGTGAAGATTCTTGAGTAGAGCATTCCACACCATGGAGGTTAGTGCCTATCCTCCACTGGCAGCCCAAGACACCTAAAGAGCTATTCCCTGACTGGAGCGGGAAGCTCCATTTCCCAAAAATGGGGGAGGAATAGATGGTTGGGCACTGACTTCAGCTACTGATTAGTAAATTCAGATGGCTAGCTTCTACTTCTAAGAACAGGTGAAGTTTGACCCTAAGTTGAAAGAGCCCAATAGCCTACATTTTAACCCCACCTCTGGCATAAGGGGAAATGGAGCAGTTTGAAAATTGCAGTGATGGTAGGGACCAGCTTCTTTCCACACAGGTCAGATTGCTGCCTTAGTCTGGGCTCCAGTCTCACCTCTGGCAGAAGGAAGCTGAGGGGACCTGCACCAGCCTCACTGCAACTGTAGTCACTTTTGGCCCCTTGTACTAGATTTTTGGGCACCCATGTGGCTACATCTTTGCCATCAATGAGATAGGAGTAGGGGTGGTGTTTCCTTAGCATCGTCAGGCAACTGAAGGTGTTTTCAGCCCACACAATCTAGGTTGGTGGACACTTTGGTTCCATCACCACCCCAATAGGACAGGAAGGGGAACGGTGTTCCCTCAGCCTCTCTGGGCAACTGCAGGCACTTTAGGCTGACACGGACTCGATTGTTGGACACCTGTGGCTCCATACTCAACTCTGATAGGATAGGATGTGTGACAGTGTATCCCAGCCTCTCCTGGAAACTGCAGGCACTTTAGGCCCACATGATACTAGATTGTTGGGTACTCTTGTGGTTCCATCCCTGCTCCTGAGCAAGAAAGAGGGACAATGTTCCCTCAGCCTCTCCGCAATTACAGCTGCTCTTGGCCTGAATGGACTAGACTGCTGGACACATTTGTGGCTCCATCCCCACTCCTAACTGAGCAGGAGGAGGGACAGCACTACCTCAGTGTCTCCAGGCAACTGAGGCCACATTTGGCCTGCACAGACTAGACTGTTAGACACATCTGTTCCTCCATCCCCGCCACCAACAGGGAGGAGGAGGGATACTGCTCCCTCACTTTCTCTGAGCAACTGCAGTAGCTTTCAGCCTACATCGATTAGATTGCTGGACACATCTGTGGCCCCATACTCACCTCTGACAGGGCAGTCGGGAGGACAGTGGTCCCTCACCCTCTCTGGGCAACTGCAGTTACTTCCAGCCTGCACAAACTAGATTGTTGGACATAATTGTGGCTCTATGCCTGCAAGGGGAGGAGAGGGCCAGTGCTTCATCAGTCTACCTGGGCAACTGTGTTCAGTTTTGACCCACACATCTTACTTTACTGCCCAAACCTGCGGCTCCATCCCCACCCCAGGCAGGGGGAGAAGGGGCATGGAGCTCCATCAGTCTCTCTGGCAACTAAAGATGGTCTTGGCCTGCACAGCTTGGATTACTGCACATGACTGCATCTCTGCCCCTACCCCTGGAAGGGGAGAAAGGCAGGAGAAGCTTCATTGGTTCCTCAGGCAACGTGGGTAGTTTTAGCCTCTGAAGCTTACAGAACCAACTGCATCTTCGGCTTCTACTCCACAACTAGCAAGGGACAAAGGGCAAGAAAAAGATTTTTAAAAAGAGCTGAAAAAATTCAGATTGGCTAAATAAGAGCCATTATAAAGTTCTAAATTAAGTTGAGCCAAGTATCAAAGGGCCATAGCACAAAGCCAGTAATACTGAAAGCCCTAGAATACAGAAAGAAACTGAACCCAGAATAAGTATATCAAATAAATCAGATGCCAAGACACCAACAAAAAAATTACAATCCATACCAATTAACAGGAATACATGGCCCAGTCAAAGGAACATACTAAGCTTCTGGGTGACATAAAGGAGTTGAGACAAATAATCATAGATGTTCAAACAAATCACCTTAATAAATTTAATGATATGGACTAAGATATTAAGGATATTAAGAAGACACTGGGTGAACACAAAGAGGAAACTGAAAGGATACATAGAAGAGTAGCAGATCTTATGGGAATGAAAGGCAAAATAAATGAAATTAAAAATACACTGGAGGGAGTGGATGTGGCTTGACCAGTTGAGCACCTGCCTCCCACATGGGAGGTCCCCGGTTCAGTTTCCAGTGCCTCCTAAAGATGACAAACAAACAACAAGCATAAATGAGCAGACATTGAGCAAAAATGAGCAGACAATGAGCAAAAAACAACAAGGAGACAACGAGCAAAAACAATGAGGAGACAATGAGCAAAAACAAATGAGCAGGGAGTGGATGTGGTCCAAGCAGTTGAGTGCCTGCCTCCCTCATGGGAAGTCCCGGGTTCAGTTCCTGGCGCCTCCTAAAGTAAAAAAAAAAAAGATAACGAGCAGACAGCAAGCAAAAAATGAGCAGACAACAAGCAAAAACAATTAGCAAAACAATGAGCAAAACAGACAAGGGAACCATCTCAGGGAGAAAGATGCACTGGAGGCATATAACATCAGATTTGAAGATGCAGGAGAAAGGATCAGTGAGCTTGAAGACAGGGCCTCTGAGAGTAAACATACAAAAGAACAGGTAAAGAAAAGAATGGAAAAAATTGGACAGGGTCTCAGGGAACTAAATGACAACAGGAGATATGCAAACATATGTGTCATGGGTGTCCCAGAAGGAGAAGACAAGGGAAAAGGGGCACATACTGATCAGAATATCAAATGCAAAAGATAAAGAGAAAATCCTGAGAACAGCACAAAAAAATCAATTCATCACATACAAGGGATGCCCAATGAAATTAAGTGCTGATTTTTCATCAGAAAACATGGAGTCAAGAAGGCAGTGATATGACATATTTAAGATACTGAAAAAGAAAAACTGCTAACCAAGAATCTTATATCTGGCAAGATTGTCTTTTGAAAAATAAGGGCAAGTTTAGAATATTCAAAGATAAAGAGAAATTGAGAGGGTTTGTAACAAAGAGACTGGCTTTGCAGGAAATACCAAAGGGAGTGCTACAGCCTGAAAAGTAAAGACAGGATACAGAGGCTTGGAAGAGAGTTTAAAAATGAAGAATATATCACTAAAAGTAACTAACAGTGTAAAAAAAGTGGTGAAAATAAGATATAATAGATAAAACCCAAAGGTCAAAATGGGTGAAGTAAGAATTGCATTTACGGTAATAACATTGAATGTTAAAGGATTAAACTCCCCAATCAAAAGACACAGACTGGTAGAATGGATAAGAAAATATGAGCCATCTATATGTTGTCTACAAGAGATTCACTTTAGACCCAAAGATACCGATAGATTGAAAGTGAAAATCTGGAAAAACATTTTCCACACATGCAGTAACAACAACAACAAAAACCTGGAGTAGCTATACTTATATGGGAAGATACAGACTTTAAAAGCAAATCTGTTATAAGAGTCAAGAATGGACATTATATATTAATAAAAGAGGCGATTCACCAGGAGGAAGTAACAATCATAACTGTATATTCACCTTACCAGGATGCCCAAAATTACATGAGGTAAACACTGGTAAAACTGAAGGGAGAAATAGATGTCACTACATTAATAGTTGGTGACTTAAATACACCATTCTCATCATCATTGGATAGAACATCTGGGCAGAGGATCAATAAAGAAACAAAGCTTAAATAATATGATAAATGAACTAAGCCTAACAGACTTATACAGAACATTGCACCCCCAAACAACATTATACACATTCTTCTCAAGAGCTCTTGGATCCTTCTCCAGAATTGACCATATGTTGTTTCACAAAACAGATCTCAATAAATACAAAAAGATTAAAATCATAGAAAGTACCTTCTCTGATCATAATGGAATAAAGCTGGAAGTCAACAACAGGCAGAAAAGGAAAATTCAAAATATATGGAGATTAAACACACTCTTAAATAATCAATTAGTCAAAGACAAAATTGGTAGAGAGATCAGTAAATTCTCAAGATGATGGAAACAAGTACACAACATATCATAGTCTATGGGATGCATTGAAGGCAGTACTGACAGGGAAATTTATAATCCTCAATGCTTTCATTTAAAAAGAAGAAAGAGATAAAATCAATAACCTATTACACAGCTAGAGGAACTAGAAAAAAATAGCAACCTATTCCCAAAGCAAGCAGAAGTGATGAAATAATAAAGATCAGAGCAGAAATAAATGACATTTATTCTCATTTTTTCTTTGTCAGGACCAGATGGCTTCGCAGGTGAATTCTACAAAGCATTCAAAGAAGATTTAATACCACTCTTACTCAAATGCTTCTAAAAAAGTGAACAGGAATGAATGCTACCAAACTCATTCTATGAAGCCAATATCACCCTAATAACAAAGCCAGATAAAGGTATTTACAACAGAAGAAAATTACAGCCCCATTTCCCTAAGGAAAATATATGCAAAAATCCTCAACAAAATACTTGCTAATTGAATCCAAAAACACATTAAAAGAGTTATTCAGAGTGGTTTTTATACCAGGTATATAAGCGTGGTTCAAAACAAGAAAATCAATCAGCATAATACGTCACATTAATAAATCAAAGAAGAAGAATCACACGATCATCTCAATTGACACAGAAAAGGCATTTGACAAAATGCAGCATCCTTTCTTGATAAAAACACTCCAAAACATAGGAATTGAAGGAAACTTTCTCAACATGATAAAGGGCATATATGAAAAATGCACAGCTAACATTATACTCAACGGTGAAAGACTGAAAGCTTGCCTGTTGCGATCAAGAATAAGACAATGTTGCCCACTGTCATCACTGGTGTTCATTATCATGCTAGAGACTCTAGCTAGAGGAACAAGGCAAGAAAAAGAAATAAAATGCATCCAAATTTGAAAGGAAGAAGTAAAACTTTTGCTATTTGCTGTCGATATGATCCTATTCCTAGAAAGTCCTGAAAAACCTACAGCTAAGCTACTAGAGTTAATGAACAAGTTCAGCCAAGTTGCAGGATACAATATTAATATGCAAAAATCAGTAGTGTTCTATTCACTAGAAATGAGCAATCTGAGGAGGAATTCAGGGAGAAAATTCCATTTATAATAGAGACTAAAAGAATCAAACATTTAGAAATAGACTTAACCAAGGATTTAAAACACTTGTATTCAGGAAACTGCAATACATTGCTAAAAGGAAACAAAGAACTCCTAAATAAATGGAAGAAGATTCCATGTTCATGAATGGGAAGATTAAATATTGTTGTCAATTCTACCTAAATTGATACAGATTCAATGCAATACCGATAAAAATTCCAACAGCCTCTTTTTTTCAAAAATGGAAAACCCAATTATCAAATTTATTTGGAAGGGCATGGGGCCCAAAATAATTAGAAGCATCTTATAAAGGAAGAATGAAGTTGCAGGTCTCTCAATTCCAGACTTTATATCACATTACCAATAGTACAGTGGTAAAAATGGCATGGCACTGGCATAAAGATAGATATATAGAACAACAGAGCCAAATTGCTGGTTCAGAAACAGACCCTCACATCTATAATCAAGTGGTTTTTGACAAGACTCTTAAACCCTTCCAGCTGTGGCAGAACAGTCTATTCAAAAAATGGCTTTGGGAGAACTGAATATCCGTATCCAAAAGAAATAAAGAGGACCTCTATCTCACACCTTATACAAAAGTAACCTCAAAAATGGATCAAAAGTCTAAATATAAAAACTAAAATCTTAAAACTTCTAGAAGAAAATGTAGGGAAACATCTTCAAGACCTGGTGGTTGGTTGTAGTTTCTTAAGCCTTATACTAGAAACACAAGCAATGAAAGAAAAAAATGGATAAATGGGACCTTTTCAAAATTAAACACTTTTGTGCTTCAAAGGACTTTGTAAAGAAGGTGAAAAGACAGCCCACACAATGGAAGAAAATATTTGGAAACCACATATCCAATATGGGTTTGATTTCCACGCTATATAAAGAGAACATACCACTCAACAATAAAAAGGTAAGCAATCCAATTTAAACATGGGCAAAACACTTAGACATTTCTCCACAGAGGAAATATAAATTATCAAAAATCACATGAAAATAATGTTCAATATCTCTAGTTACTAGGGAAAAAAACAAATCAAAACTACAATGAGATATCATCTCACACCTCATAGAATGGCCATTATTAAAAAACAAAACAAAACAAAAAAAAAAACAGAAAACAAGTGCTGAGGGGATGTGAAAAAATAGAAATACTCCTTCAGTGTTGGTGAAGTCTCTGTGGAAGACAGTTTGGCATTTCCTCAGTAAACTAAATATAGAACTGCCACATGATCCATCAATTCCAGGAATATATAGAGAATTGAAAACAGTGACACAAGCAGACATTTGCTCACAATATTCATAGTGGCATTATTCACAATTGTGAAAAGATGGAAACAACCCAAGTGTCCATCAACTGATGAACAGATAAACAAAATGAGATATATACATATAATGGAATACTATGCTTCTGTAAGAAGAAATGAAATTGGGACACACTTGATAACATGGATGAACCTTGAGGAAATTACATTGAGTGAAATAAGCCAGATACAAAAGGACAAATATTGTATGGTCTCATTAATATGAACTATATATGAAGAATAAACACGTGGAATTAAAAGCTAAGGATAGGTTACTAGGAGATAGTTTGAGTACTAAGAAGTGGTACTGATACTTAATATATGTAGAGGTCTAATTACCGATTGTAAAAATGAGGAAATGATAGAGTTGATGGTGACACATTACAGTGAATATAACTAACACCGCTTGTTTATAAATGGGATTGTGACTGAAAGAGGTAGTTTAAGGATGTAAATGACAACTGAAAGAAAGTTAGAGAATAATCTAGGGACTGAATAACATAGTGAACCCAGAGGTGGAATAGAATTGTGTTAATAGTACAAATACAAGAATGTACTTCTATGAGCTAGAACAAATGTATGTCACTATTACAAGAATATAATGATGCATGGGAAAATACAATTAATGTAACTTCTGGAAGATAGTTAACAGAAATACTGTAATATTCTTGCATCAGTGTCAAAGAAGGCAGTATATCAATGCTAAGGGTCAATATCAGGGGGGTATAGTATTTTTTTCTTTTACTAAGGAAAATGTTCGAATTTAATGAGGTAATGACTCTGTGATGCCTCTGTGATGAAAGTGAGAGTCACTGAGTGTACAATTTGCATTGATTGTACAAGGCATGGGACTGTATAACACAGTGAAATATGTGGAAGATGGACTGTGGTTAACAGCACAAATATGAGTGTTCTCCCATGAACTATAAAAAATATAAAATACTAATACATGGTGTTAAAAATAGGGGGTGTATGGAAAAAGTATACCAAATATAAGGTAAAAAAGAAAAAAATTGATGTAGCCAAGACACTTTTTTTATTCCTTTAGAAGTTGGTCTCATATATCAGAAAATGAGAAAAATGCAGATGAGTATTTGTTTAAAGCACTCTAGCTGCACACTCACACAAAAACCCACAAAAATATTTTTTTCTTTTCAAATTCTTGAACTAGTGCCCCAATGGGACCTGTAAGACAGAACTTTAGTTTTAAATTTCTCTGATTTTAGAGAAAATAATAGCAGAATATTTTCAGATGTTATTAGGGAGACAATAAAAGAAATAGTTTATTCAGTCACAGCATGTGGGGATAAAAGCAATTAAAAGCAGTTTCAAACAGAGATACACCATTTTCCTTCTATACTAAAGATGCAATATGCTGACCCAGTTAGCTTCTGAAAAATGAAACACAAAGACTGTCTTCACACTAGATGACTTTTAGGTATCTAAATATTCACTGGACATCAGAATGAAAGGGTATTATATTTTCGGTGGGAAGCTAAAGAAACAAATATTGGAAACAGCAAGACATCACTTAAGATGCTAAAACCCAGAACTGCCATTTCTGTAATGCTTTCTTTCCCTGTTTGCTTTTGGCCTACCTCTTTAGAAATCAGAGAAGTTGAAGAATTCTGGATCAATTTCTTCTTTGAAATAGGGATTTGTATGTGAAAAAACATATTTAAGGTCAGGTAGCTGGAATATTGGAAAGAACTAAAACCCAGGCTTGCCCCTTTGTGTTTTGGTACATCATGTTGATTACACAGCATCCTTATGTAAAATTCATAACTTGTGCACCTAATACAAATAGATACTCACTAAAGATTAGCAATAACTGCCAAAGAAAAGGCTACTGTATTTGAAAAAAAGATAACAGCATTTTAGAAACAGGAAAATAAACTTAGCTAATTTATAACAACAAGAAGTAGGACAATTGCTAAGTTTGGACATTTTTTTGAATATTATGTGAAAGATAAAGGTACAATGTGCACATCTCATTTCCAATGTGCCAGATGATCTTTAGCACTTAAGAACATGAATCAAAATGCTATTTACCTTTTCTTTAAAACACTTGTATATGGCTAGAAACAGAATTAATGGATTAATAGTTATTTAAATAAAATGAAGGCTGAGAATTCAAAATACTTATAGACACAATTATTCTGTGAAAAAGTCTACAAATTTGAATGCTCTTTGGTTAAGGTATGAATTCAATTATAATAAAATAAAAACTAGTATGGCTGATGATAGGTTTCATGTATGGTTATACATTGTAAGAATAAAAAAATGAGGAAACATTTATATTATTATTCTTTGTGAATTTCTGATTGGTACTTATATTAGTTCATGTTCTAGTGGGTTCAAATACCAAGGTTAGAAAATATCAATGCATTTAGAAAATATCAAAATATTTTGAAAATAAGGGAGTGGGTTTAGCTCAGTGGTTGAATCCCCAATACCACCTAAAACAATGTTGAAAATGTACTTTTTAATTTCATTTATTTTTATTTTCCATTTACAAAAATGCTACAAACCTCCTGAAGAAAATTTAACAATATAAAATGTTATAGAAGAAGGAAACATTATTCTAATTATGCCATCATGTAAAGATAATTATCAATATTTTTTGGACTTTTTCCAGAATATTTTTTTGTTTTTATTCACCTAGAAAGAAATATATGTAAATATATGTTCATGTATATTTTAATGCATATTGTATAAACATATTTATGTGAATTAAATATGTACACTATTACACAAACATATAGTAGCTAAATGCACTATATTATTTTGCTGGTTAGGTTCATGCGTCAACTTGGCGAGGTAATGATGCCCAACTGGACTAATTGTTACCGTGAGGACATTTTGCTGACTTAAATCATTAGTAAGTAGATTGTTTCTATGGCTGGTTAAATTGCCTTCAGCAATGAGAGATATCTCATCCAATTAGTTGAAAGTCTAAAAAGGAGAAGTTATAATTTCAGCAGTCAGAAGAGAGAATTTCCATCTCTACATCAGCCAGCCAGCTTCTCCTAGGGAATTCATCAAATACCTTCATTGGAGTTCCCAACTTGCACTATGGAATTTGGACTCGTGCATCCCCATAGTTGTGTGAGACAATTTTATAAAATCCCATACTATTTAGAGATATCTCCTGTTGGTTCGCTTTCCCTAGAGAATCCTGACTAATACAGCTTGGTAGTGGGAGTGGCTCTTGAGAAACAGAATCTTAAAAATGGGATTCCTGAATTGGTTCTCTACTATGATTGGATTCAAAGCCACTACTAACTCTATTTCCAATAATGAAAATGCCACTGATAGTCCATGGCATGAGTTGGCAATAGAAATATGCAAAATGTCACCACTGGATATGGCTACTTCCATGATTATAAGAGGCAAGGCTCTGGGTGAGAGTGTTTTTGACACCTTAACAGGGTTTTGTGGAGTTAAAAGCTATAGTGATGTTGGATGGCTGTTCATAAATATGCTGGATACAGTTATAATAGAAAGGGATGAGCTGAAGGCTTCAAATTTGCAACTTAAGTATTGGATGAAGAATGTGAAAGTTTCTATATGTTTCCTGAAAGAAAATCTTATTTTGTGTAGCTGCATACTTGAGATCTCTGAAAACTTGACCCAGACTCTCATTGTAGAAGTAGCAAATTTACAACAGAAACAAAAATCTCAACCTTGCAAGGTGATTGCTGTTAAAGTTAGGGAATTGATTAGAAAGCAATGGAATCCTGAAAATTGGAGTGGGGACATATGGTTTGATACTGATAGCAGTGGGGATATTGAACCCCTAAATTCTACTGAGTCTTTACCAGATAAACCTGTAACAGCTTGTTCTGAGGAAATAGCCACCCAACCTCCAGCCTACCCTAACAAACAGCTTCCCAATATCCAGTCTGCCCTAAGAAGGCTGCCATCCAACCTTCACCTGAAGAGATAAATCATGTTTCCCTAGATGAAACATAATGGAATGTCCTGAGGTAATTGGCTTGTAAGAAACTTCTAATCCTTCTTGTTTCCAACCCCCACTTTTCTTCCAGATCTATAACTAGGCTGAAATCCCAGTAGTCCCAAAAGGTGAGGTACAAAAGGTGACCCATGAGGAAGTATGCTATACTCCAAAAGAACTGCATAAGTTTTCCAATTTATATAGATGGAATTTAGGGGAATATGTGGTGGGAAAGGATATTAAGGGTGTGGGATAATGGTGGAAGGAATATAAAGTTGTATAGGTTGAATTTATTGATATGGGCCAACTAAATAGAGATTCTGGATTCAGTGTTGTAGCTCAACATTGAAAGGGGTCTAACAGTTTGTTTGGATGGCTGGCTGAAACATGTACCAAAAGATGTTTGACAATACCTGAGGTCTAAATGCCAGAACTGCCCTAGTATAATGGAGATGAGGAGATCAAAAGTTCTCCTAGAGAGATTGGAATGCTAGAGTAGAACTATCATGTAAGACCCACTAACTCATCCCAGAAATGTCCAGAGGACACACTATTCAGCAGGACTGTAAGGAATAAATTTGTGAGACGAACTCCATCTTTCCTGAAGAGACAGTGGTTGCTTTTCTCTGTAGGTCAGATATTACTGTGAAAACTGCTGTCACTGAATTGAGATGTTTAAACACAATGTGGATGATCAGTTCCCGGGTTGGCAGAAGCCAAGTGGCAAACTTAATTGCCAAAGGCAAGGTGGGCATGGCTGCCACATTAAATAGCAGACTCAAAGCAGCAGTCAAAATAGTCTGAGTCACAGAGACCTA
This sequence comes from Cabassous unicinctus, assembly GCA_029593785.1. Lineage (NCBI taxonomy): Eukaryota > Metazoa > Chordata > Mammalia > Cingulata > Chlamyphoridae > Cabassous > Cabassous unicinctus. The sequence goes on from JAQZBX010001599.1 coordinate 46,691, forward strand.
TGGCACTGGCCAATCGAACATGGGGTACCTAGAAGTAAAATAGATGGGTAGTTTCCTAAATTCCTACTTGACCTGTATAAGCAAAAGAGTTCTAGGTCAAGTGAACAAAAGTCTAACTTGAACTACAGAAACAGAGAGTCATGGCTCCTTAATCAATTTCTAGACTTGAGACACTTTACAGACCCAGAGCCCTTTGGATGAGGGGAAGCGAGGTCCCTTGGGGAAGGACACTGTTACGCTGCCAAAAATTTATACTGTTAATGTTCCTTATAGACTTCCCCACAGACATCTATGGCCTTTTACCAGGATAACTGTGCATTGGGGAAAAGGGAATGATCAGACATTTTGGGGATTATTAGACGCTGGCTCAGATGACAGTAATTCCAGGAGACCCAAAACATCCCCGGGGTCTACTAGTCAGAATAGGAGCTTATGAAGTTCAGGTGATCAATGGAGTTTTAGCTGAAGTTCATCTTACAGTGGGTCCAATGGGTCCCAAAACCTATTCTATGGTTATTTCCCCAGTTCCAATATGCATATTTGGAATAGACATACTCAGCAACTCAAAGAATCCCCAGTTTGGTTCTCTGACTTGCAGGGTGAGGGCTATTATGATAGGAAAGGCCAAGTAGAAGCCACTAGAACTGTCTTTACTTAGCAAAATGGTAAATCAAAAGCAATACAGGATACCTGTAGGGATTTCAGAGATCAGTGCCACCATCAAGGACTTGAAGGATGAAGGGGTGGTGATTCTCACCACATCCCCATTTAACTATCCTATTTGGCTTGTGCAGAAAACAAATGGATCTTGGAGGATGACAGTGGGTTATCATAAACTTAACCAGGAGGTGACACCAATTGTAGCTGCTATTCCAGATGTGATATCATTGCTTGTGCAAATCAACACATCTCCTGGTACTTGTTATGTAGCTATTGATCTGGAAAATAATTTTTATCAATTGCTGTAAGTAAGGACCACTAGAAACAGTTTGCTTTCAGCTTGCAAGGCCAGCAACATACCTTCACTGCTGTACCTCAGGAGGATATCAACTCTCTAGCCCTATGTCATAATATTGTCTGCAGGGAACTTGATTGTCTCTCCCTCCCACAAGACATCATACTGGTCCATTATATTGATGATATCAGGTTGATTGAACCTAGTGAGCAAGAAGTAGCAACTACTATAGACTTACTGGTAAGGCATTTGCATGTCAGAAGATGGGAGATAAATCCAACAAAAATACATGGGCCTTCCACCTCAGTGAAATTTCTAGATATCCAGTGGTGTGGGACATATTGAGCTATCCCTTCTAAAGTTAAGAATAAGCTATTGCATCTGACTCCTCCTATGACCAAAAAAGAGGCATAACACCTAGTTGTCCTCTTTGGATTTTATTTAGGTGTGCTGTTCTGGCCCACTTACCAAGTGACTAGAAAAGCTACTAGTTTTGAGTGGAGACCAGAACAAGAAAAGGCTTACAACAGGTCCAGGCTGCTGTGCAAGCTGCTCTGCCACTTAGGCTGTATGATCTAGTGGATCCAATGGTGCTGTAAGTGTCATTGACAAATAGAGACACTGCCTGGAGCATTTGGCAGGCCCCTATAGAATCACAATGCAGACATTTAGGATTTTGGAGCAAATCCTTACCATCCTCTGCAGATAACAACTCTCCTTTTAAGAAACAGCTTTTGGCCTGCTACTGGGCCTTAGTAGAGACCAAATGCTTAACTATAGGCCACCAAGTTACCATGAGATAACAGTTTCCTATCATGAGCTAGGTGTTATCTGACCCACCAAACAGTAAAGTTGGGCATGCACAGCAGCACTCCATCATAAAGTGGAAGTGGTATATACAAGAGAGAGCTTGAGCAGGTCCTGAAGGCACAAGTAAGTTACACGAAGTGGCTCAAATTCCCATGGCCCCCATTCCTGCCACATTACTTTCTCTTTCCTAGCCCACAGTTATGGCCTCTTGGGAAACTTGTTACAATCAGTTGACTGAGGAAAAGAAAACTCAGGCCTGGTTTACAGTGGGTTCTGCACAATATACAGGTACCACCCAAAAGTTGACAGCTGTAGCACTGCAGCCCCTTTCTGGGACATCCCTGAAGGAACGTGGTGAGGGAAAACCCTCCCAGTGGTCAGGACTTCGAGCAGTGTACCTGGTTGTTTATTTTGTTTGGAAGGAGAAATGGCCAAGGTGCGTTTGTATACTGATTCATGGGCTGTCCCCAATGGTTTGGCTGGATTATTAAAGACTGGACTTGGAAGGAACATGACTGGAAAATTGGTGACAGAGAGGTCTGGGGAAGAGGCATGTGGACAGACCTTTCAGAGTGGGCAAATTATATGAAGATATTTGTGTCCCATATGAATGCTCACCAGAAGGTGACTTCAGCAGAGGAAGATGTTAATAATCAAGTGGCTAAGATGACCTGTTCTTACCAGTGGATACAAGTCAGCCTCTTTACCCAGCCACTCTTATCATTGTCCAATGGGCACATGAACAAAGTGGTCACAGTGGTAGGGATGGAGGTTATGCATGGGCTCAGGAACATGGACTTCCCCTTACCAAAGCCAACCTGCTAGAAGCAGAGACCCACACTCAGTTCCAATATGGTACCATTCCCTGAGGTGATCAGCCTGCTACCTGGTGGCAGGTTGATTACATTGGAGCACTTCAATCATGGGAGGGGCTGTAATTTGTTCTAACAGGAATAGACACATACTCTGCATATGAGTTTGCCTACCCTGCATGCAATGTTTCTGCCAAAACTACCATATGTGGACTTATAGAATGCCTTATCCACTGTCATGGTATTCTACATAGCATTGTTTCTGATCAAGGAACCCAGTTCATAGCACATGATGTGGAGGAATGGGCACATACTTATGGAACCCACTGGTCTTACCATGTTCCCCATCATCATGAAGCAGCTGGGTTGATAGAACAGTGGAATGGTCTTTAGACAACACAATTATGGCATCTACTAGGTGGCAATGCCTTATCAGGCTGGGGAAATATTCTCCAGGATGCTGTGTGTCCACTCAATGATGCTATTTCTCCCATAACCAGGATTCACAGGTCTAGGAATCAAGGGATAGGGATGGGCATGAAACCACTTACTATTACTCCTAGTGATCCACTAGACAAAATTTTGCTTCCTGTCCCTGCAACCTTAAGCTTTGCTGGCCTACAGGTCTTTGTTCCAAAAGGAGGATTACTTTCACGAGGAGACACAATAACAATTGCATTGAACTGGAAGTTAAAATTGTCACCTGGACATGACACTTTGGGATCCTCAAGCCTCAGAATCAATGGGGAAAGAAGGGAATTATTGTACTGGCTGGTATAATTGACCTGATCAAGGGGAAATAGGATTTCAACTAAAATGGAGGTAAAGAAGACTTTGCCTGGAACATAGGAGATTCCCTAGGGCATCTCTTAGTACTACCATACCCTGTGATTAAAGTCAATGGAAAACTGCAACAAACCAATCCAGGTAGGACTAGCAATGGCTCAGAAACTTAAGGAATGTAGGTTTGGTTCACCCTACCAGAAGAACCACGCTCAGCTGAGGTGCTTGCTGAGGGTAAAGGGAACATGGAATGGGCTGTGGAAGAAGATAGTGATATATATGAACTAAAACCACATGACCAATTACAGAAATGAGGACTGTAATGGTTATGAATATTTCTTCCCTATTTTGGTTTATGAGTATGTTTGTATATGTACATTAAAAAAAAAACCTTTGTTTTCTTCCCTATGTTATCCCCTTATCATATGACACAAGTTGTATCAGTTTCATGTCATAATATTTAAGTTATGGGATATCAAGTTTAATATTGTGGGGGGGGTGGTATATGGGAATCCCCCTATGTTTTCAATGTATCATTACGTAATCTAAAGCTTCTTTAAAAATAAAATACAATTAAATTAAACAAAAAAAAGAGTGAATAATACTCAAGGATTTGCACCTTATTTGGGAGCTATTTGGTGCATGACACACAGAGAAAGAGAGCTGCCATTTTACCCTGACATGTGAGAGAGGACTCCAGGATTGCCTACAACTGCAGAAAGACCAGAGAAGCCCCAAGAGTCTGAGAGAGAGGACAGAAGCTGGAATCAATGGATCAGCCTGAAGCTGAAGAGATGAAGCCTGGGGAAAGATGAGCCATATGCCTGATGACCCACAGCTGAGCTTGGGGAGAAAGTGAGCCTAGAGGAAATGCACAGAAAATGGCCACCATTTTGACTTGCCATGTGGCGCAAGTCCAGGACCTGCCAGCAGCAGACTTTTTGTGAGACAGCATTTCTGACGATGCCTTGATTTGGACATTTTCACAGCCTTGGAACTGTAAGATTTTACCCTAATAAATTCCCATTATAAAAGCCAATCCATTTCTGGCATTTTTGCATTGGCAGCTCTTAGCAAACTAAAACAGGTAGTAATTTTTTCCACAGCAAGTAGCCTTATTAACTTGCCAATTCAAAAGACAAGAAAAGACCTTTTTCGTGTGAATATATTTGATTACTAGTTAGACTGAATGCTATATTTCACATGTTTTCTTATCATTATTTGTCAAGAAAAAGGGGATTAAAACATTTGAGTTAAATGCATTTGATTTTTTAAGTCAAAGTTTAAGAAAAGCAAAGAATATTTTTATTCCCTAGTTGTAAATTAATCCCTAATCATTACTGTCTCCCCTAATTTTATTACTCTGTTACTAGCAAATGGTATTGATCTAATTTTTAAACCATCAATTATTAACTGATTTTAAGAGTTGAGTGTCTGGAGTTTATCTTCCCTTGGTGTCACCCCGGATTTTACCAGTTACTAGATATGCAATTGAACTAATTACCTGACTTTTCTGTGACACAGTTTCCTCATTTTGTACAATTGAAATATTAATAATTATAACCTTCCAGCTTTGCCACTAGAATTTTTTAAGACCACACTTGTATAGTATTTAGCACAATGTTTCTACATAGTAGGTTTTAATAAATGATAGCCAAAATAATACAATTGTCTGTTGATGTGATGATGAAAATAAAGATGATGATGATGATGATATTGAATATCTATTTGTATTCATAAAACCTACATGATATCTGTTATTTTGTTTCTAAAAAGACACACTAAGATGAATAATTACAAAGAAACATTTAAAGGAAGGATCAGATTTCTGTAGCTACCTTCTTCCATAATTTTGATTTTATATCTAACTATACTAGAAGGGCCTGTTTAACATCAGAGGTGGTACACAAATCAAATCTGAGGAAATATTTTCTGGAACTTAAACTTCCTAGTTCTCTCACTTAGCTGTGTGATCAGAGAGACTTGGGCTAAAAAGCCGTTTGAGTATTTGCTAGCTATATGAGCTTACCTAACCAAACTTCAGTTTCTTCGTCTTTAAATATGGGGATTAAATTGTGTTAGTTTTAATTTTCAATATTATTATTTAATCTATAGTATTTATTATCTCTTTTTTTCATGTGTGGACTGAGAACACATATCAAAATAGGATATAACTACCAAAGAGTCAACTTTTACAACTTTCAAGATGTATATTCTAAAAATAAATATCTTAGGTAAATTTGTAAATATATATAAGGAAACTATGTAACTTGAGGAAAAACATCACAAATTTTCTGCAGTGTTAAATCTATTTCTAAAATTTATTTTGAGAATAATCATAACATAGTCCTTATTACATTCCCTCTCTGTTATGCTGTCATTTGAAAAGCCATATTCATTTTTAAAATATTAACTCATTCTGCTATTAGATGAGCTGTAATTGACCCAATTATTATTGGCAGAAAAAGAAACAGAGTACATTCAATGTTCAATTAGGAATACATGCAAAAATGAAGCTTTATCTGTGTTGACATTTGCACAAGTACTGCATCTTTAAAAAGTGATCATACTCTACTGAAAAGAGTATTGTTGCTGTAGACACAGAATAATATACTTTAATGATCAAATTAATATTGACTTATCAAAATCCCAGGTTAAGATAAAATGGTAAAATAGTCATTTAAATAACTGTATTAGGCAGCTAAAAGGGGTGCTGATGCAAAGTACCAGAAATCTGTTGGCTTTTGTAGAGGGTATTTATTTGGGGTGGAAGCTTACAGTTACAAGGCCCTAAAGAGTCCAACTCAAAGTTACTTCGTCATCAAACTCTGTTGCCACGTGTTGAAGCAAGATGGCAGGCGATGTCTGTGAGGGTTCAGCCTTCTTCTTCCTCCTAAGGCTCCTGTGGTCCCATCTTCTTCCGATCTCAGCTTTAGGATGGCATAAGTCTCCTCTCTCTTTCCAGGACTCATTTTTTCCTGGGCTCAGCTGCTCTTTTCTCTTCACAAAGTCAGCTGTAAACTATCAGGCTCATCTCTCTTCGTGTCTCTCCCCGGGGCTCCAGCGTCTAAAAACGCACTTCTCTTCTCTGCCATGTCCTTTTTCTGTCTGAGTCTCTGCCCACCAATGGGGTTGGGACCCAATGTCCTACTGACGTGGCCAAATCAAAGCCCCAATCTTAATTTAATCAAGTAAGGGTGAAACCTCTGAATCTAATACAATCTAATGTGCCCAGAGGAACAGACCAGTTTACAAACATAATCCAATATCTATTTTTGGAATTCATAAATAATATCAAACTGCCACAATAGCATAGTATTAATTTTACTGCTACTTCTAAAGATATGTCAGATGCATTAATTTTAGATCCAAATATGACAGGACATTTAAATTCCATCTGATCTAAAGATTCTGAGGGTGCTCTGTGTGGGTGTTTAAAATCTGAAAATAATTTAAAAATGAAATTTCTTCCTGAATTTCATCAACCTGAGTTAACTTTAAACCAGAAAGAAATGTTCCCAAAATAGGTTTCTTAAGACAAAATCTCTTTTGCTTTCTTTTCCCGACTTTGTTCATCCTGACTTACAAAAAGATGCAATATATATAGCATCTACTTAGAAGTGAATATATACATGAATAAGAGCTTTCCTTATATCTCTTATTTAAATTTTGTTTTAAAAATTTCTTTATTACCAGAGATGAGTGATGCTGTAAATATTCTTAAGCATTCCAGAAATTTTTAAAAGGTCGCTTATTAAAAGATTCTAAAGATGCCAATCTAAAATACATATCATAATTATTTACAATTTATTCAAAACTTCAACTTTTTAAAATTCAACACTCATCTCCTGAGCACCTGTTATTGAGTAGGCTAGGAATTCAAGTTTAAATAAAATAGAATTTGTTCCCTTGAGAAATACTACTGTCATACTCTCTTCTTGGCAGCAGAAAATTATTGTTGGAAATGATGCATTTAGGAGGGTTTCATTATCTTACTGTCCAAGAAATATCTCTTAAAACAAGTGTATTGTGGGGATTTTTGTAGGTCTGTGGTTGAAACTACAATGATGGGAATATTCTTTTGGCAAATATTGCAGGGGAGGGTTACTGGTGCAGGATGTCAGTGTTGGGGGGATATGTGGGAAAGGGTGCCCCTGGGGCATGCTTCTATGGAATATGAAAGTGCTCATCTTGTCATAGGGTGTTATCTCAGTGGGTGGAGACACAATAAACAAGAAAATATTAAACTCTTATTCTGGGGAGTCTTGCTACATTCTCAAACAGAGGGGCAAGAATCTCTCGAGTAATAGGCAGTGCCTAATAAAAGAATACAGATCAGTATGTTAAGTCCTCAATATTAATGTATGTAACTACAAACCTTATTCTTCAAAAACGGAAACTTTTTGGTTTCCATAGTGGTTGCCATAGGTTCCAAGGGGAGGTAGAGGGAAGAATGGGTGGAACATAGGACATTTTTGGGACATTGAAATTGTTCTGCATGATCTTACAATGATGGATACAGGCCATTTTACATTTTTGTCAGAACTTATAAAGTTTTACAGTGCAAAATGTAAACCATAATGTAAACCACTGATCATGGTTAGTAGCAATGTTTTGATATTTGTTCATCAATTGTAACAAATGTACCTACACATGTAGGATGTTTTTGGTAGGGGAGGATGTGGGGGAGCAAGGGTGAAATATGGGAATCCCCTATATTTTCCATGTGACTTTTCTGTAACCTAAAGCTTCTTGGAAAATAAAGTGAAAAAAAAATTAATAATTATCTGTATAGCTAAAAAGATAATTTTCTGTTTGTCACTAACTTTAAAGTTTGGAAGACATCAAGTGAAAGAAAAAAATCTTATACGTAGCTTCAAGAGATTATAATATATTCAGACACAGATATATAAACATTTAATTTGAAAAAGAGGCAGGAAGCAGATGTGGCTCAGGTAACTGAGCTCCTGCCTACCACACGAGAGGTCCATAGTTCAGTTCCCGGTGCCTCCTAAAGAAGACAGCGAGCTGGCGTGGCAGGCAGGAGCAGCAAGCTGACACAACAAGATGATGCAACAAGAGACACAAGAAGAAAAACATAATGAGAGACACAACTAAATAGAGAGTAGAGGTTCCTGGTGCCTCCTAAAGAAAACGAGCGAGATAGTGAGCTGATGCGCCGAGCAGGCACAGCAAGCTGATGCAACAAGAGACACAGAAGAAAAAACATAATGAGTGACACAACAAAGGAGGGAACTGAGGTGGCTCAAGCGATTAGCCACCTCCCTCTCACATCAGAGGTCCTGGGTTCAGTTCCTGGTGCCTCCTAAAGACACACAGCACACAGCAAGTGCAAACAATGAGGGGTGTGGGGAGAAATAAATAAATAAATTAAATAAATCTTTTTTAAAAAAGAGGCTAATGGAAATTAATGTTTATTTGGGGGAACTTTCTATCCCCCTCTTTCTCAGTTCCAGAGATATATTGAAAAGTCTTCAAAGATTAAGTAAGGGAAAGTGTGAGGCAACTTGAGACATTTCAATCACCAAGAGCTCGATTCTGATGAAAACTAACAACAATTATACTGAAGATACAATTTTGTTACATAAAAGCAATTGCCAGCTTTATGGGGGACACACTTCTTCCTCCCTACTTCCAAGACTGAATAAGGAAACTTAAGAAGGCATGAAATGCTTCTACAAAACCATCACCATCTACTACTGATTATAAATTTACAAATTATAAATTCCATTAGATCATACAGAAAGGCTGAACTGGGAGGAAATATTTTATAAGAAGAGATCAAGGAAGGCCTGGAAAGTGATCTTTGAATGGAAAGAAAATTGAGGGTCAATGCTGATTGGTTAAGTAGAGTATAAAAAATAAATAGGAGAGGATGAGAAATGTGTTTGATGGTACAGATGCAAGAGTGTCCTTTTGTTACCTAGAGCGGATAGATGTACCTCTCACTATTACGGGGTAGTGGGAATGTGGAGAAGCATGGGAAGAACTCAACTGGTGTGACCTGTGGGCTTTGGTTAGCAGCAATACTGTAGTATTCTTGCATCAATGCCAAAGATGCACCATGTTGATAATGGGGGGTTATGGAAGAAGTGTGCCAAATGTACACTGTGGAGCATGGTTGGTGGTAATAGTCTGATGATATTGTCTCGTAATCTGTAACAAATATTTCACCACGGTGCGGTGTGTTAGTGAAGGGGTGGTGTATGGGAATTCTACACATGTGGATGATTGTTTTGTAAGTTCACAACCTCTGTAATAAAAATATACTAAAAAAATAATAGGGTGGGTTGGAGGAAAAATACACCAAATGTAAGGTACGGACCATAATTAGTAGTAATATTTTGGTGATGCTCTTGCACAGTTTGTAACAATTGTTTCACAACAATGCAAGGTATTGGTGGTGGGGTGATGTATGGGATCCCTGCATGATGTTATGCATGTTTATTTTGTAAGTTCACAACTGTTACTATACTCTTATTGTGTATGTGTGTTCATGAATGAATAATATACTTCAATTAAATAAATAAATAAATAGGAGAGTATCTTGATAGAAGACATGTTCAAAGGAGGATTGATTTTTGTTATTGTTGCCATGTTCGGAGAGGCTTGTGCTTTGTTAAACAGAGAAAGATTTACAGCAGAGGAGACGTTTACTCTGTGAGAGAATGACAGAGCAAATTCTCACAGGTTATAAACAGTTGGGCATCAAATCATAGTCTGAAAGATTATTGTGAGCATGAAGTATGGTATCTCAGCATGTTTTTCTAGAGAACAGAATGTGTATTGCTATGAAGGAAAATTATTTTGTAAGGGTGGAAAGGTGAGAAAGCTTGTGCATTGCACCCAATATTTTCCAAAGTATATCCATACTTATGAGATAGAAATGATGAAGACAGGACTGGATACAGTCCTCAAGCACAGCATCGACATTTGGAAGAAAGAGTTTCTGAGAATAATGGGTAAGGCAGATTAACAAAGATGAATAACAGGATCAGAGAGGCATGAGGCATGATGCCTGAAACAGGATTAAACAATAAACTTGAAAGGCAGGATGGTAGTCCTTAGCTTCCTGCTCGTAGGAGCAGGAATGCCGCTTCTACTACTGATCCAGGTTTTGTGGGTTTGTGGGTATGACGGTTAGGCTAATGTGTCAACTTGGCCAGATAATTTTGTGCCCAGTTGTTTGGTCAAGCAAGCACTGGGCTGATTGTAATACAAGGACATTTATGGGCTTTATTGTATAGATGGTTGATTACATCTACATCAACCAGGGAGATTGCTGTCAGCCCATGAGTGACACTTTATCCAATCAGTTGAATGCCTTAAAAGGGTAAATGATCTCAGCGTTCTGAGAGAATTTCCCCAATCGTCTTTGGACAGCCAACATCTCCTGGAAACTCATCAAGGACCTTCACTGCACTTTCATCAGAGCCCCTGGGCTGCAGCCTGCCTGCGGAACCTGGACTTGTGCATCCCCATGGCCACGTGAAAGACTTATAAAATCTCATATTGTTGACAGATATCTCCTATTGATTCTGTTTCCCTAGAGAACCCTGACTAATACAGTGGGTATGCACATACACACACACATAAAAAGATAGCTTGAGGAACTTAATTGTGTAAATTAGAAAACTTTCTAAGAAGGAAGGATGATTATGAGGCCAAGAAATTGTTGATAAATTAGAAGAGGAAAGAGACAGGAGGGAATAAAAGGGTAAGGAAAGCAAATATTAGAGAATTGTGTTTAGAATAGCTGGTTAAAATTTATGATATCAAAAGTGCAACAAATTTCTAAGTGATGAGAAGGTTCAGGTTTTATTCCTGGGGATTGTGTCTGGGCTGTGGAAGAATAGGGAAGTGGAGGTCAAAACATATTTGTAATTAAGAAAGACAAAAAGAGCTTTGAGGCTAAGATTTTAGAAATGACTTTTCATGAACTTTAGTCATTTAAGCCTGAGGTTGATCTGAAACAGAATATTGGTAGTGAGTGGAAATCAGAGCTATCAGAAATGTGGGAGAGTCAAGAGAAATATGCATAGGTATATGTATTACCCAAACTGGGATATGCGTAAAGAATAAATGCTAAACTCAATAGGGTACAGGACATAAAGCAGAAACTGAGGCTGTTCCAGGAAAATTAGGATATTTGGTCGCTCTTAGGTATAAGGAAATGGCATGGCCCAATGAAGAAGGAATTTTTGCATGATATGGTAAGAAGTGGTTGGAAGGGAAAAGGGAAAAGAAAAGTCCACCCCAACCATAATGATGATAAAGATGGAGTGGGAAAGAAAATAACTAGTACAAGAGTGAAAGAGAAGCTCTGCCTCTGAGTGAGACAAGTTACAGTAGGTACAAATGTTGGCGCAAGCACTCCATGAAGAAATTGAAGACAAACGGGGTGTTCACAATGGAGACTGGGTGGGCTACCCCTCCTATGCGTCCTTTCATTCCACTGTGAAAGCATACCTCACGATGTTTTAGAATTAGGTGTTCCCTGGAAAATATTTCCTAACTAGGCTGTAAGTTCCTTGAGGGTAGGAACCAGGTAATTTTTCTTCAAAACTGAATACACAAGAATTAGCACAAGGCAAAGGTCAGATTAGGAAACTGAAGCAAATGTTTTAAATGACTACAGGAAACAAAGAAGAATTGGAGCATGATCTGCAGTGGGAAGGTGAGCATCAAAGGAAGAAGGAAGTGTGTGATAACGGGATAAAAATTATAATTATGGGGCTGGTGAAATGATTAACGTCTGCAGTGGCCTACAATGTAGGGATGGACCATATATCTGTCTCCAGAGTCTCCAAATATGTTAGTGCTTTTTGGTGCCTTAAGTGGAAAAAGATGAAAAAATAAATAAAACCCACTAAAGTTTCAGATAGTTCTTTATGAGGAGTGTTGGGTTGGTTTGGCTTTTAGGTATAAATCCATTGTAAACAAAATCTTCTCAGATTCATATGTATTTATTGGTGCATAATTAAGAGATCTCTAAGAGGCTGAAGGCACATGCATTCCCTCCAAAAACCACTACTGATACCACTGCAAAAACAAGCCAGCAGCACGTTGACTTGCTTCCCTTTCTACTACCTGCATGTTCACAAATAAGCTTTAAACATCTGTCAGATCAGTCATACATTGGGTTATTTTTATATAATCCAGTGTATGTACACACTCAATGTTTCAAATTGAAAGCAACATCTCTTCAAGGATTCAAAACTATTAAATGTTGTTGTCTAAAGCAGACTAGAAAATTTATAACTGTAAAAATGAAACATACATATATTGATATTTAAAATGCAAAATTAAGAAAACCAAGAAAAAAAAAAGAGAACTCTAGCTTCTCTCAAACTAGAAAAGGCTAACCTCAAAGCAATCTCCATGAGGTTTTGGGATATTTTCCAATATGAGAGGAAGGTGAACTGGAAAGAGATAGAAGTTATACATTTGTAATTCAATTTTTACTAATATGAGTTTGAAATGAGAAAGTGTTTCCTGGCAACCAATTCTAGCCAGATGCAAAATGGCGGAAGCTAAGTCCAAAATTGGCTTTGGTGATGATCCCTAGAGGTTGGAGAAGAAGGTAATAAACTGAATGCAAAGGGAACAGACACCTATGAACTAATCTTACTGTTGATTCAGAAAATTCACCCATTTTTTCAGATCTGGCTTTTTGAGTGTGAAGCTCAGTGAAAACTAAGATAAATATATTTTCCAAACCCATATAATAAAGAGCAATGCCATGATTAATTTACTGAAGTCTTCCTGCCAGGTAAAAGGCAGCAGACGCTAGTAATTACTCACATCTCTACTCTGTTTGTGAATACCATTCCAAATCTTGTAACAGTTTCATAAGAAATTAAGAACTAATATTAAGAAATTATATGGCTATACTACACGCACACACACCCTTTATTAACATGTGGTCATGGATTCATTCATTGGTTGTTTTATGTAAAACAGTTAGTACTTTGAACAAAGGAAATAAGGTTTATACCCTGATAGGGTTTCCATTCTTGGAGAGGAGAGCAAATAAGATAATTTCAGATATGAGCAAATGCCATGGAAAGAATAAAGCCAAGAACTTATTTTAGGGAGCTGACAATGGAAAGAGATCCTTCTGCAGAAGTAGTGAAGTGTATGGTAAAGAGTGGCAGAGCAAGTACAAAATTTTAAATATGCTTTCGAAAAATACTTGACTCACAGAAAAGTCTCTCTAAGACTCAGCATTTTCCAAGAGTGGTACTTATGTATATTTTAATGACCTGTTAAAGCCATAAATGCATGATTTTTATGGCCTTAATTACAGAATAAATTTCTTAATGGCATAAAATCCTGACTGGCTGTTGGGAAGAAATTCACATAATAGCGTGATGGTCTTAAACAATAGAAAAAAATGGGTATTAATGGTTTCTGTGCAAAATACATTGCCTGATTACTTACTTGGTTGAGGCATCTTGACACGGAAATGAGATTATTAACTGAACTGGGCTTTAATCCTGGCCTTGACTCTAGCTAGATAAATGTGAAGTAACTACTCTGGTCCTTAGTTACTAATTTGTGAAATGACAGAGGACCCTCACTGCTCAATCATATGTTAGAAACCAGTTAAATGAGAAGTAAAGAGACAAAAAGATTCCTTTCAGCCTCAGTTCAGGGGAGGGAATAAAAATAAGTATCAGAGAGTGGTGTAAAAAGAATATTAAAACATCCATTCAGGAGAGACAAGTGGCCAAAAGTTCCCAATTTCCCACCCTCCTTTGTTATTAAGACTATGAGGAAATAAGGGGTGGTTTCCTTCAGGAAGGGCACGAGGATTTCTAAGTAAGGTAGCCTTTAATACACTCTCCAGTGCTACACATTCTAAAATGTTATTCTATTCTATTTATAGCTTTTACTTAAAAATTATCCCCAGCTTTAGGAAAAGGAACAATAATTGAAAATGTTCTTCTTAGCTGATTCACAAGTCCTACTTCATTTTGGTCTAAGTATCTTTATACCTGCAAACCTACCTGAGCATCTATTGTACAATTGGAACCTCACAGGTGATTTCGTCTAGTCAGTAAAACCACATATAACTCTGTAGGAATGTGGTTTTAAAGAGTGGTGTCTTTTATGCATTGTTTAGTGGGAAAGAAGAATAAACAGAAAGGAAGATTGGTCTTCTCAGATGTGACTAAACTCTATGCTGTAAAGAAGTTAGCATGTGTGAGGACTGACTCCTGCTTACCCATTACCACATTCAGCTCCTTCACTGTCTCCCTTTTGCTCATCTTATGTTTTTAATGCATCACTATGAACTCCCTATCTTCTATTCATGGATGTATTAGTCAGCTAAGGGGGGGTACTGATACAAAGAACCAGAAATCTGTTGACTTTTATAAAGGATATTTATTTGGCAGTAGAAACTTACAGTTACAAGGCCCTAAAGAGTCCAATTTAAGGTTACTTCCTCACCAAAGACTGTTGCCACATGTTGAAGCAATATGGCAGGCGACCTCTGCCTGGCCTCTCCTTCCTTCCTCTTCTTAAGGCTCTGTAGGCACAGCTTCTTCTGCTCTCAGCTGCAGGCTGGCATAAGGCTCATCTCTCAGGGCTTCTTGGCTGCTCTGGTCTCGTCACAAGGTCAGCTGTAAACTATCAAGCAAATGGCTCGTCTCTCCTGGGGGCTTCAGGATCACAACTGTCAAAGTTCTCTCTTCTTCTTCTGTATTTTCTTCTGTGCATCTTCTTGAGTGAGTGTCCATTTATACAGCCCACCAAGGGGGTGGGGACTTAAACTGAGTTATATGCTACTGATGTGGTCAAATCAAAGCCCTAATCTTAACATAATTTAATCAAAGACATCTCAGCTAAATCTAACACAATCAAAGGGGATCACCCCCAGAGGAGCAGACCAGGTTATAATCATAATCAATATCTTTTTTTGGAATTCATACATAATATCAAATTGCAACATGGGTTTTCTTTTCTCTTCATTTCCCTTGATACCTAAAGTGGTCCCTTATTCCTAACAATCTTGGTTCTCACAATATTTTCATTACTGAATTAAAAACCACTTCTACTTAATGCAAAAGTAGATTTGGGAAGTTTCATGTCTTGCAACGTGTTCTGGTGAGAAATTTCAGGATACTATATACTCAAAATAAGTTAAGGCATTAAGTAAGTAGTATGATAATACATGATATATCTGTTATATGAAATTCTATTTTTAAAATGTACAAGGTAGATATATATCAGATTTATATTTTTCTCTTCACCTTATTCAGTGGCACTCACCATGGTCATGTGAGTCATGTATTAGAATGTCCTTATTGATTTTCTGATTATAGATATAGATATTCTATTTGATTTTTTTTTGAAATTTCAAATCATACTAAAAGAGGTAAGAAGCTGGTCATGCTTATCAAAAAAAGCCAAGAATTAAAAGGATTAAGAGAAAAACTAATTGGTTACTTGTTTTTTAGGTGTCACTAATGAGAAATTTCAACTTAATGACATTGGTCCTTGAGCTCCAATTAAGAAGCCATCATCTATTTTTTCCTATTGCCCTAAAAGTCAAAACTGTTACAATTCTTGTACCAACCCTATCCCTTATCCAAATTTAGGATGATGATTTTCCATAGGACTATTCTGTATTTTAAACCTTAATAAAAACCAAGGGAGCTACTGCAGATGCTGGAAAGGGTGAGCCACAACTTCTAAAACACCTAGAATTCATTCATCATACAGTCCTCCAATGCATGTGGGCATCCATTATTCATTATAGTTACCACGTCACCGAAAGAAACAACACATTTTCTATCCTCAGGGACAGCAGTAGGGTAATTTTCTTATATAGATGAAATCACATCTGGAAGAACATATTCGAAGACTATTTAATGTAATAGATATTCCAGCTAAGACTTTCAGAAATAGAGATAGAAATAGAGTTCTCACTGGTTTGCAATGAGTCCATGTTTGTATTTTAAGCTTCAACTTTACTTAAGCAAAACAAGCAACTCTATTCTTCAGTGTAATAAAAACTGTAGAGAGGCTATTTTAGTACTTCTCAAATAACTTTTCTACCTTTTAAAACATAAACATATTATTTAAAATAAACTTAATAATTGTCAGGATTCACAATGGGATATCTATTACATGCTTCTATTGCACTCAATTACATTAAAGTGCATCATATAACATCATAATGATTATGGTAAATGTAAGTAGGCACTTTTCGGAAACACATTTTTCACTATATTGTATGTTTACATTATTTTCCTTTGTACTAGTTGCAACCACAACTAGCCCTCTATGACTATAAGCTGCCTCTTGAGGGAACTGGGAACTCTCAATTAATTTTAAGTCCAAAACCCAGAAAGTACCTCTCTTCTTTTCAGAGTAGAGAATTTTTATTGTGTAATGAATAAACTGTGTAGAAGCTATTTTTACTACCTGCTTTGGATTTGATGAATAGTTGTCATTTTCTCAAATCATTTTGAACTTGCAGTCACAAAACTACCTGATTAGCAACCTGCCTAAATTGAGTACGTGATAAGGCAGAAAAAGCAGCAGTATCTAGATGGAAAATTTGTTCCAGTTTGCTGCTTGTTGCTCATCTGATTGAAGGTTTAGAATGGAAAAAACTGCTTTATTGATGACAAAAGGTTTGGACAGTGACCTTTGAAATCAATAAAATCTGCCCTTTACCTGCAGGGTATTGAATCCAACATGGATTCCTTCCCAGACCCTTCCCCACCTTGCTCTGGACTCAAGGACAAAGTTATTCTGGGCTCTTTAATTTTAATGATAATAGTAGCCAAAAATCAGAGTAACTATTTTTGAAAGTCTGGCTCTTTCGAGTGATGTATTGTTTTTCTTTTCATCCAGTAAATCAAAATTATATCTTACAGCACTAGGATCATCATATTTTCTACCTCTACTACCTCTTATGATAAAAAAGAGATCAGGGAGATTTCTCATTTATTTGTAAACAGATAAGCATAAAGCAAAAAGAAATTGCCCTGATCAGACAATATCAGAAAAATTCCCCAGAGAGAAAATATGTGAGAGAGCATATATAGAATACACAGGTAAAAGGGCAACTATTTAGGGAAAGCATTTAATATTTGTGACTTGTATGTACATAAGTATTTTCCAGATATTTAAGTCAGTATATAAATAATAAATGATTCCATTTAATGAAAAAAAGGAAATTCTAAATGTATCTCTAACTGGACTGTAAATATTTAGCAAACTTGCTTTGAAAAAAGAATTTTAAAAATTTATCAACCAAGAATGGCTTAAATTGCCACAATGGAAGAAATTAAAATATACAAAAATGAGAAGAGAAAATTAAAAATGCAGGAAAAAAAAGTATAATTAGCTACTCTTATGTAAAAGAAAGATGGTTTGAATCAATGTGAAGATGCAGAAAATTTTTCTATCCCCACTCCCCGCCCCCCTTCTCTCTTTCTCAAAATCCTTTGTGTTTTTTACTGATAAAGGGGGATAACTTAATATGGGCTGAGTGTTCACTATGTACTGGTGGCCATTTGCCATCTTATTTCATTCTCAAACTATTTTAGAAGATATTAATACTAACAAGTAATTCTAATCATAAGCACTTTACAGGCACTATTATCTAATGGAATCTTTACAAACACCTTCATGAGATAAATATTAGCATCTTCATTTTGCATTTTTAAAAGAGATTATAGATTAAGTATATTTCCCAAGAACATCTTACTAGAACCCTGTCTTACAAAACCCATTGAACATTCTGCTATCTGCATATGGACTCTGTACAGGAATTCATATTTTTAAAAGACAACTGCTTTTCATTTTCTTTTATTGTCACTTGAGGTTTCAAACTCAGAGAATTATGGGGAATATTTAACAATACATGGAACAATAAGTATATAGATGCTGCCAATTTGAGATTGATAGTTGCCAATTTGACAGAAATCTGTGTTGTAAAATCAAGGAAAATTGGGAAAGCTTGCTGTTAGAAATACAGTCAATCAGGTCCAAAACAAGTTACAAAGGCAACCACTTTCATATGGATGGATTGGTTTCCACCAAATGAAAAAGATGCAGATTGACTCAAGGTCTCTTCTAACTCCTTAAGTCTACCAGTAAGATTTACTTATTTAAGAAATCCCTTATTCTTTTTCCATCTTAGAAGTAATTCAACAAAGCTAATGCATTCATAAGTTGATACTCTGGAAATATCTGTGGATTTGAAAGTTTAGATATCTTAAATGATGCAATCCATATCAATTGCATAGTCTATATCTAAAATTCACGATCATTTTATTTCCCATATATTTATTCATGTGCTTACAAACATAAACCCATTTATTGGCTACATTTTCTTTATCACTGGCAACTCACTATTCATGTTTTCTTTAATGCCTAGTATACACATTTCTTTTCTTACTCTTGAAGCAGAACATTTTACATTAAATTCCAAAATGGAGTGAGCATAACAAAGCAGTGTGCATACCTTTCTGAACGTTCTAACAAAGCACATATAGTTTCTGCTGAGGTTCTTAATGAAATTAGAGAGATGTTAGAATTCACTCCATCCTCCTTGAAATACATGGTTCTAATGCAGAAGAGTCAGATGCACTCTCATTTACCAACAAGTACTTTATCTCTAAATTTTAATGCATATTAATTATGGAGAAAAGTTGAGGTTTCCTAGTATTTTTTTGGAGAAAAGCTTTATGAAAGGAAATGACTTAGATAATCCCTTGTGATTTTAAGCATTAAGAATAAAGTCTTTACAAATGAAAGCTTTCACAAGCAGGAATGTTTTCAAATGCAGGTGCTAAAACAGGTCCCGTAAATAAGTTTGTGAGATGGAAAATATGCATTTACTAATGTCTGAGTTGTGAAAAACACAACCCTGAGTGCCAAATGAGTAATTATGCTTTTAAACAGCCTCCAGGACAGGCAAGCACCAATTTTCATGTGCAATCATCTACCTGAATGTGCAATACTTAACCATGTATAAGCAATTGGTAGGGGTAATTTCTGTGCTTCTCTCTCTTTCCCTTCCTCCTTTTTCTTGCCCTTCTAGCCCCCCACCCTCATTTTAATATGGCTCACCCTAGTCCATGGAAAATGTTATGTGCATTTTCTGTTGTTTCTCTCTGTAATTAAAGGGGGAAATAAAAAAGTTAAAGCTGGAAAAGAACAAAGGAACTATAGTTAATTTTAGACATTTCACCTAAAAATTTGCTAAAGAATCCTATTTGAACATTTTTTACTCACTAGGGGAACTTTGGATTCAGTTAACTAATGTGAATTTATGAGATCACTTTTCAGGGGTGAGGGGTACTTCAGTGGAGAGTATCTCAAGAGCACCAAGCAAGCTACACTATCAGCACATAAACCAAGACCATTAGAGTTAAAAGAAGGTTGATTCTTTAATATGACTCTGTAGGTGGCAACATCTCCAGGAAGGAAGTAGAACTGGAGAAGGTGAAGAGTGACCTCTGAGTTTTGTCCTGTATATTCTTATCTTAATGTAATTTTTCATATCAAGAATGCTTTCAAAAGTGATTAATTTAGTAACAAACACGAATAAGTAAAAATATTAATATCTATATACAGCATTGCTATAAGAATTGCACCACCATATGAGCACCCTAGTATGTGCATAGTGATTACTCTGCTCCCTCCAGAACAAGGACAGGGACCCACAACAGGAGTGCAAGCTGGATCTCTACCATGCCACAGAAGGGTGGAGGAGGGGCCACAAGGGCACCATGGGCTTCTTCTAATATTTTTAATTCTGCATTTTCTTGACTGGACCCTTGCCCAGGTATTGCAACCCTGTAACTGTTTTCTAGGGTTTTGAGGTAGATGGCTGTGCTAGTCTTTGCTGATTGTTCACAGATTATGTGGGGAAATGGCACCCAGGAACATCTTATGCAATATTATGGTTGACCAGTAGATGATTTTTTTCTGAGAAATCTAGAAGTAAAACTGGTTCAAGTAGGACTCAGTTCTTTGTTCCAACAATGCACTTGGAATTAGTTTTCCTGGTCTCTTGAGCTTTCAGTTCAATTGGCTTCACTATCACTATCAGATACTACATAATGGTCTCCATTTTGTATGCCTCAGTACAACCAAATCAAACAATAGGAACTTTATTTTTATTTTTAGGCTCTGACAAATTGCTCAGATTTATTCTGACTGAAGAAACTAGATCACATGTCCTCTGAAATTTTACCAGAGGAATACAAGAGTCCAGTTGGCCCAGATATGTGTTAGTGCTCTATCTATTAATCCTCTTTTCAGGAACTGAAAGATTGTAAGATTGCGGAGCAACTGGAACTCTTATTAATTCAGTTTCAGGGGTTATAAGTCATGCTTCCTCCCAGGTTCAGCAGCATTTTGGCTGGCCAGCAATTCTTGGGTTCCTTGGCCTGAATCCTTGCCTCATGTCACTTGGTTATGTCCTTTCCTTTCTCCAATACATTCATTTTTTACACCAATTCTGGAATGCAAATTCTCCCAAGGAAAGTCATGAAGAAGCTTTTGAGTAACATGAATAAATTCTATGCTGAAAAATAGTCTTAAAATAATGCAACAAATTCAAATGATTTTCCAGTGTTCAGAAAGATGAGTAAATGAGCACAGATTGGTTAAATGACAATTGAGTTTGTTTTTAGGATTAAATAAGATAAATGTGCCAGGACAGGATTTTTTAAAGCAATGTTTCCATAATTTGTTAAGCTGCCTTTTGTCCGTTATTTTATTTTTTGAAGTTGAAATAAAGCTTTTTATTTTTTAAATGCAACAATGAGTTTTAGAAAATCAAATTTCAGTATAAAACTGAAGGCATCTTATGGTTCAGTAAAGGTATTTCTGCAGAGGGCAATAAGATATGGTCTTTGGAGCTGAATCAGCCTTGAAATGTTATAAACCTTGTTTTCTAAGCAATTTCCCAACATTTCAGCTCTGTTCATTCTCAGATAAAAGCTTACACATTTTCCAAAGTGTACAACACCATTTTAGGGAGCTTGGGCCATAGCAATTTTTAGTTTCAGTCTGACTCATTACTAGAAATAAGCATTTTCCACAAAACCCGAAGACTCGGTTGTGTCTAGATCCCCTAGATCAGATTCCATCTTCTTAAGATGAGAGGACCTTGGTTACTTTCTTGCCAATAGGTCCCATAACTATCTTAATCAAACTGTGTGATTTTAAATATATTGAACCACCAAAGAGAAGGTATCACCATTTTAACCATTTCCTCCCTCGGACCTTATTGACATCCTATGCAAATGTATCCATTTTCTTCCTAATGACCAGCTCTACCTGACAAGGAATTTGGGAAAAGATATTCTTTGTCAAGAGTGAACATTCATAATGAGATTTTGAATGTATGTGACTTCTCCAATAGCTAGACTCTCTTGTAGTAGTGAGTCCTGTTGGCTTGAGATTTTGTTTTCTTTACCATTAAATGAAGTTTCAAAGACTTTACTCTCCAGTGAGGAAGACCCTTTCTGGAAGTATGGGTGGGATGTTCTATATACACAGTGACATCAGTGGATATATAAGTAATTAATGTAACATAACAAATCCAGCTTGAATGAAAAAAATTTCCTGTGGTTCTCAAAATTCATTTTTTTGGGAATAGATATCTAAACTGTAGTGAGTTTTCTTGTCCAGAAACATATCACTGGTTAGTTAGATCTTATCTAGATTGTTTTTATGTACACAAATTTTGTATTACTTCTTAGTGAAGAACTCCATACTTCTTTTTTATGTATATTTTTATGTATTTTATGTTGCTGTATTTATTGTTAGTATATTTTCCATTATATTTAAATCTAGTCATTACCTAATACAATAATATTATTCTCTTTTTTCTATAAGTATGTTTGCATATTGTACCTTTACAGAACTTTCTCTTTTCTTCTAAAAATGTTTGTTATTTTTCTTGGACATTCAGTAGCTCATCATATACTCTTGCCCATAAATTTCTACATATTCATTTACTGCTCAAGAAGCTGTCTTTAGGCAAAAGCTTTAGCCTAGTCATTTAAAAATGGATAACCAGAGATGCATTTTGTTGAGAAGTGTGTCTTTACAAGTCAGAAAGCCCAATATACAGTTGACAAGGACGTTAAAAATACATTTGCACACGTTTCTTGGGATCTTAGAAGTCGTGATGAGTTTGACTCCTTATCGCTCATAGATCTCAGAGTTACTGTTCATAACAAATATTATTTGAAGTTATTCTTTTAAAAACCAAATTGGGCCATTGTGATTTAAGAAAAAAAAGTCTGTGGGAAATTTGGAAATCTTCTTAAGCCTCGGAGAAACTAGCATTTTAAAAATGCTACTGAGTTATCCTTTTAAAGTATAATGTTATTTTATATTCTAGCTCAACAGCCTCCAATCTTCTGACATTTGTAAACACTTTTTATCAGATTGGAAAGGTACAACAGTTATCAGATAAAAAACACTTCAACTGATCTTTTATATACTGATGAATTACATATGACTATTTCTTTCCTAAATCTCTTAATACAATACATGTTAAAGAGTTGAAAAGTTACCACATATTAAATACCAATTTTAAAAGTATTTTTTTGCTAAAGTGATTTCTGTTTATAAGATAGTCATCATCATAATCTGGCAATAATCCTTTTCCTATGACTTTTCCCTACCTATCTCAGTTTTTACAATAGAACATATAGACAAAGTGTTAGTGTCTGCCAATAGTGTTTTTTGCCTAACCTAACTTTAGAGTCCTCATTACTTTACTTAATTTGAATCTCTTTTGTGTCTTTAGAAAATCATCTGTCAGTAAATTACAGTTTGGTGGCCCTAGATGATTCATGAGCCAGGAAATTGCATGCCAAAAAAATGTGGCTTGTTCAAAGCTATAGTTAGTTTAAAAAGGTTTTGAAAGGAAGACATGAATATTTTTAATGTTGAAAGTAAGACTACTATAAAAATAATTAATAGAATAGTTACATTAATTTCACATGTTTTATATAAGCTTAGCTTGAAAATCAGGGGCAGGTGTATAAAAAATTTTCTATTTATTTTTGATATTGATGAATAAGAAATTGCTATAATGACATTTACTATTTTATTAACCCAATAAAAAATGTGTGAGGAATAGCAAAGAGGCTCTTTCTAGAATCTAGTAATTGAACACTTTGCTTTGTGTTTAGCTGAATTTATCTACAGACTTTATATTAAACAATTGTGAGATATAAATATATGTTAGACTCTGAGCCCCAGCTTAAAATTCTAAATAACTACAATCTGCTAAAAATAAGGGACTTCTTTTTCCACGTTTCTAGCTACTGGATGCAAAGAATTTACTAGTGTTAAAGAGTTATTCAAGATATGCAATTCCACATAAATTATCCTGCTCAGAAGTGAGACTGTAGCAAAATTCTCATCAGCAAGCATTGATTGCACAGTGTCAGAATTCACTGGCTGGTGACAAGTAGAATGCATGAGTCAGTGGGTCCAGATCACTTTACAAGTACCCAGATCCTTCCCAAACAGTTCTCCTCATAACAGATGAGTCTAGTGAAGAATCAGTAATGATGATTATGGACTAATAGGAAAGCTTGGCCATATGAGTACAGGATATAAAGGACATTGAGTTAGGAGTCTAAAACTCTGAGTTCTGGATCCAACTCTGTCGCTAAATTATGCATTCTTGGCCCAGACTGTAACTTTAATATCTCATTTTTTAAAAATATGTAAAAGGAGAATGCAATTTGACAAAAATTTTTAAAAATGCTTCATAAAGTGTAACATACTATGTAAATAAAAAGTGTTATCAATAATTACACACTCTCTTAACCCAGACCAATAACTTTGAACCTGGGTGAGAGTTCAAAGCCAGTGATATTGTCTGGTTTAAAGCTTGTTCTGTACCATCCAGCCTCTTCCTAATTTTCTGAATGATCAATTTGCTACCCTACCAATTCCCTTATAATTAAATTGTGATAGGACTGATTTTGTCTCTTATCATTTTGTAGTCAGTTCACCTAGACACAAAGCTTCCTATTCTGCCTACTCATTATTATCACCATCATCATTATTATGGTTTAATAATTATTTATAAATTGTATGAATGATAGATTTGGTTTGTATTATTGAGGTTGTCTTTTTACATTTATTTCTTTTTTTAAAATCTACTTTCAGCCCTCCAAAGACTCTTTAGCCAGTTTGTCATATTACAGTGATGGCAGGTATACACGGAAAGTCATACTGTTTCCCTGACCTTTACTCTAATGATGTCAGTTGTATAAAATTGTGGTGCTCTCAGTGACAGAGTGGAAAAGTGAAAATGCAGACGAGGTGTGAATGGAACAGAGAAAGCAGAAACATCCTCTGCTGCAGAAAAATTAGTGAAATCCTAAGGAAAGTCTGGAGATAATGTATGGGTGGGACACCAAATGAAAATGTTTGCTATTGCTTATATTCTGCTCCCATAGCATTTGATAATGGTCTTATTAGTGTCATCTTGTATTTACAAATCTTCTATTGCCTAATGAAGTAGAGGTTTAGGTAGAATTCTGATAAGTTCATCTCACTCTTCACTTTTACTATCAAAATTCCATCCTTAACTGAACAGAAACAAAGCAGTGGTATGTTATTAAGTCACATTAAGGGATCTTAATGGTCAGAAACAAAGGTAACAGTGATCAAATAGGATTTTGTTTTTATCTCCAAGGAATCCTATAAATTTGATTATATTTTATTTTTTGTAAAATATATTTGAAGTAATACATTGAAAGAAGTTGGTTTTTGTTTTTATTTTAGAAATGCACTAAAAGATGCATTAAAATGTATAAAATAGCATAAAGATTACAAAAATATTAGGACACTCAAATGCGAAGAATTTATTCAAAAAAGAGGATTATATTTCAGCAAAATGGCCATTACATTGACATATATTTGGAGTTTAATTAAATTGGTAGTAGAATAGTAGTCCTCAAACTAAAATGTTCAAATCATCTGGAGATAGCCTGTTAAAAAGGCAGAATTCTAGATCTTGACCCTAGAGACACTGAATCAATAGGCCTGGAATGGGGTCTTGAAAGGTACATTTTGAATTAATACCTCAGGTGATCACAGATCAAGTACCCAAGCCCCCATCATGTTCTGAGAAAGACTGATTTTTGGACAAACTGACCTAAAGTCATTAAATTCTCAGCTGAACAGGTAGGTATTAGAGATCTGTGGATTATAATATATTACTAGGAATCACCCAGAAAATTTACAAGAGGACTTTGAGAAATATCTAGCAATGCCATTTAACCAGAGGTCATATACTGAGATACTAATAATTAATGGTTATTAAATGTAACCATGTTACTTGTGCCCTTTTGTTGCCTGCACGGAGGGAAAAATGGATAACACCCACTTATCTCTTGAATTAAGGGCCTTCTTGCTCATGAGAGCTATTTCTTTTCACTTTTGATATGTATATCAAATGGAGTCATCATATAACCCTTGCCAAGTTTTATACATAGATATTATTTGTCAAATTGTTTCCTTACAAAGGCAAAATGTAGTTGAAAGTAGATTTCTCTAAAAATCCCTATTTTTGTTCCAAGAAGAATGAAAATATGAGGGAAGGAGAACCACCACATCTCTGGGATGGAAAGGCTTCCTGATGGAGCCTGCAGAGTATTATAAGTGCAAAGTTAGTGCTTCTTTCATCATGCACACCCAATTACTGAGGAAACAAGGCCAATTTAGGAGCCCAAAACTCTTCAAACTATTGAAGATTTGCATGTTCAAGCACAAGAATGAGAAAGGTGCAAGTAATCTATGCTTGAGCATTTCATTTGATAAGAAATAAATGGCATGAAAAGTCTTTGACTGGCTCTGTCTCTTCATGTCTATAAATTTCCATCTCATTCTGATAAAATTTAAAAAATAAAATTAAGGGAGGAGTCAGTCCCAAGTCTGTCAGACCCTCAAACACAAGGACATCATATTTATCCATTAATGAATGAATAAATAAATATATGTATTAGGTTCCAAAGTATCTCTTAAGAAAATATTTATTAAGCACAGTGGACCTGATGCTCAGTCCTGAATAGAATACAATGATGGGTATAGAATACCCTAAAGGAGATAAATACATAATATACTATAAATCAGGATAAAAGTAATAAAGGTCAAATGAAATGTACAAAGTTCTCCGATATTTTGAATGGCAAGAAAGATCATACCCAGTTGGCGATTATTGGATAAAGTTACTCTGAATAAAACAAATATGGGGCTTGTTCATGGAGATGATCAGAAACTACTTTTAGTCCAGAGGAAGAATGACCAAAGGTGGAAAAGCACATGTAATATGTAAGGCCTGTGTGAAGATGAGCAAGTTGCTGAGAAAATACAAAATAAAGGATATGACAAGTTGCATGAAGACATCTGGGAAACTGGACTGCACACAGTTGTTTTGGATGTTATGTGGACGTTTTTTGGGTGATGAGATGCAAATGCTGATAGCCATCCAGCCAAGAATGCTTGAAAAGACAACTTTGTTAGATCAAAGGCCCTGGAGAGGAGAGGAGAAAATGAGGGTGGAAGTGGAGGTGCCCAGGGCTGACCTACTCTAGGCTCCTGGGAGAGTCACTGGAGGGGGAAAGAGAAAAGTATGGGTCTGGGCTTTTGCCTTTATTGTGACCCAGAAGGGAGGAGTAGGGCTTTCCTGTGGATGCTGGGGATTGCCAGCTTTAAACTATACTGTGTGAAAAGCAGAAATGGCAAGGGCCATTTGGAGAAGCTCGGGGCAGCTCTTATCATCCAAACCACAAGGAGGTTCATGCCTTGCTAGTTGCAGTTATGCCCAGGGCAGGGCTGACTGCAGTGGTCTCTCAAAAGGTGAATTTAGGACTAGACAAATATAATTTATTTTACGCCATCACAACCCACTTTGTGGTGTCTTGGCATTATTTTTCAAGATGGTTATGACCTGAGTAGTTGAGATATTTAAGGACATATTTAAGCTGTTCATTATGGTTTGAAAGGGCATCATAATCATAATTAAAGCTAGTCCTATGACTAGTAATTGGAAGGCCTAGCAGAGCCCATCTCCCCAGGGAGCCATGAGAAAGTTCCCAGGCAGGCTTGAAGATAGTAAGGGTTTGGGAGGGATTATACATTTTAACAAAGGTGTTAGGGATAGTATTAATGATGTGTATCTGTCATTGCATCTTTTATAAATTATATGGGACTTGGCCTGTGTTGTTGATGTACATGCAACAGGCAGTGCTGGTCATAGCACAAACTGCTTCACCCCCAACCCCCAGGCAGCACATAATCCAGTACTAGTCTATTGTCGAAGACCATTTGAGCTAGGGAGCTATGCTGTTACTGCACGAGGCCCAGGGTCTGGTGTATCAATTTGCACATGCTGGGCTATCGTGGCTGGCAAGGTTGACTGGCCTGGAGAATATCTATTTGTTGTTGCAGGGAAGTGGCTTAGAGTTTTACAGGCTTTAAGGTTCTGCATGGACTTGCTGGGAAAGCAGTTGGCACTCTCTGCAGGGTTTAATTCCAAGTCTGAATCCCAGGGCTGCAAGCAGTGCTGTAAGTCCTGTACTCCAACTCTTGTGCTAGATTCGACCAGAGGGAAAGTCCTCTCCATGTAATTAACACGGCAATGGAAGAAGGGTTTATCCCCACCTTTGAAAAGTGACCCCGTCTATGGGATGCCAATGTTTGGTTTTGGAGCACAAGTTGCAGCCTTTACTAACTATTTTAGCCAGAGATGGATCTAGAAGTAATTCCTTTTTAGATGTCTACTCCACCAGAGTAGAGAAGCCTTTGAGGCCTGAGGTCCTATAAGCCCAGACTTCCAGTTACTAAGGGAGGCCTGGGGAGACTGAGTGGACAGTCTCTGAATGAACCATCAGATATGCTGTATAAGAATGAATTTTGGGTAGTTTATTGGCAGTATCATTGAACAGTGACTCTGGTGTGGTGAGTCAAGCATGCGTGGAAATGGGTGAGGCTGTGTTGCAGTTTGTTAGTTTGATATAATTATGAATTCCAAAAATCTATATTAGATTATGCTTGTAAACTGATCTGTTCATCTGGGCATGATTAAGTTATAATTGGGGCTTTGATTGGGCCACATCAGTAGGGCGTTGAGACCCACTCCTTGGTGGGTGGGGGAATCAAATACAAAAGGCAAGGCAAAGGACAGAGGAAGCAGTTCTGATGTTGGAGTTTTGATGCTGGAGCTCAGGGAGGCGAGCAGATGGAGGAGCTTGGTCATGAGGAAAGAAAGAAGGCCCTGGGATAGAGATGAGCCGTTCGCCTGACAGTTTCACAGCTGGCCTTGCGGAGAAAAGCAAAGCCTAGAGAGCCTCATAGTCTACATCTGACCTTGTGGAGGAAACAGAGGAGCTAATCCTGGAGAGAAACACAGCCCCGGGAAGAGAGGAACCCAAGGAGCCTGAACCCTGGCAAATGTCGGCAGCTGTCTTGCTCCAACACGTGGCAATGGACTTTGGTGAGGGAAGAAACTTGCGCTTTATGGCCTGGTAACTGTGGATTTCTACCCCAAATAAATACCCTTTATAAAAACCAACCCATTTCTGGTATTTTGCATCAGCACCCCTTTGGCTGACTAACACAGGCTGCAAGCTATTTTCAAATGTGGAGACCCCCACAAGAGTCTTTCTTTATGAGAAAATTATCTTGTTTCCATTGGCCTAGCAGGTCCTTTGTCTACTTGCCAAGAATTAGTGAAGATTTGGAGATTGGGCAACTGGCAAATCCTAGAGAGCTAACTGGATGGCTTCCAGCTCTGCCAACTGTGCAAGCCCCAAACAGTCATCTTGGGAATGTGGGATGTTTGAGGCCAGGGGAAATGCTGCGGCCCTCCAGGGAGCTGCATTGCATACAATGATAACATTGCCATAGGTTAGCTATACCAACTCCCTTTCCATGTCAGAACATTGGTCCCAGTGCTGGCTAGAGGGGGGTACAATGGGAGAGCCATTGCCAGCATCCCAAGATCCCTGGGCAAGGAGCTGAAAATGAAGGAAGCCATATCCTCCTGTAATTTGGAAAGACCCTGTTTGTCAGATTTAGCCCATCCCTGTAGGTACCATTTCCATTTTACCAGTGAGGCTTCAGTGGTTGTGCTGAGTTCCTGCTGTGAATTCTCTCTCACCCAGGGCATTATGCACGTGCACAGCCTGATTGTGAACTTGCAAGCACCTCTGTTTTAAGAAGAGCCCCATAATAATCAGGATTTGCCATGCTTAGTCCAAGGACTCCAAGAGGCATATTTGGAGGTGGCCAAGGCCTCTAATCTAAAATCTGTTCCCATGGGACAAGGGGTATGGCTTGGAAAATGGCCAGTTGTGCCACTTCTAAAGTGCATTGTTGGAGCACTCCCCAGTAGAAAGCAGCAGGTGTACATGTGATGTGGTATATGGGCTGTAATGAGAGTAAGAGATGTAGGATGTGTTACCTCAGAACATGCATAAGCCTCACAGGAGTTGTACTGTCTTAATGTCTGAGGTGGGCTTGCATTTGATGGTGGAGGGGACCTAGCTGCCCTTAGGGGATACACAAGAATTTGACAGAGTTTGATGGCCTTTGTATTTAATGGGAGGCAATTGCTAAGCCTTGTTTTTGTACGAGGTGTATGTATGTAGGTAGGTTCTCTCAGAGACCCTCTTTAGTGCCACCCCTTAATTAGATGTTGGCTAGGTAGTGCCAGTATTAAGCAGATTTTTTTTAAAAACACCATTTGTTAAAGACTTGGCAGCAGCCGCTACGAATTTTTTGTTATTTATTTATCTATTTTTTAGATATTGGCACTGAGTAAAACATGTTGGCCAAGTCAGTCAGAGCAAAACAACTGTCCATGCTTCTATGTTTAACTTTTATTAATTAGATGATGTTAGGAATAGGAGCTTTGATTGGCAGGACTCGTGCACTAACCGACTGATGATTAATTGCCGTTCATTGGTGGAGGCTTTAAGAACTGGCCAAGAAGGGCTTTTGTATGGGGAGATGGTTGGTACAATGAATGACTCCCTCTTTGAGGACATCTTGGATTATAAACCAGAGCCCCACAGTACCTTGTTTTAGGTGATATTGTGGTGTTTCTCATCTTGGTTGGCAGGGGCAGTGCCATGGAGGCCCCATTTGACAAGGCCCACCAATAGAGCCAAAGATTTGATCTTATTCCAGGTGATGTGTTAAAGCATAAATACCTAGTGGGGAAAGTAAGAGCAAAAGGTGTCACCACTAGGTGTAGCAGATTAATAAAAATTGCCCAATCTTTATAACTCCCAGTGGGCAGCAGACTGTGCCTTTTTATGCAGGAGGTGGGGCCCTACAGGGGAGGAGCCATGTGGTCCCCTGTAGGGTTTTCACCTGGGCCTAAGCCAGGATCTGTGACTCTGATATGAGTTTCCCTCAGGTCATACCAATAGCTCTACCTGGTCCACAGGTTCTGGATTGTATGAGCCTTGCTGATATGGCTGCGTAAGGCTGCCTAGTAATTTGGAGGGAAGGGAGCTCCCTGTAAGAAAATTTCACAAGACTTGGTATCAAATGGGGCCTCTCTAGGGCAGGAGACAAACTCTGGGTCTGAATGTGCAAAGAAATGTCATGCCTAGTGTATTAGCCAGCCAAAGAGGTGCTGATGCAAAATACCAGAAATCTATTGGCTTTTATAAAGCATATTTATTTGGGGTAGAAGCTTACTGTTTTCAAGGCCATAAAGCGTAAGCTACTTCCCTCACCAAAGTTTACTGCCATGTGTTGGGACAAAATGGCTGCTGACATCTGCCAAGAGTTTAAGCTTCTTGGGTTCCTCTCTTCCCAGGGCTCCATTTCTCTCCAAGCTCAGCTGCTGTGCTCCCTCCACAAGGCCAGCTGTAGACTATCAGGCGAACAGCTCTGCCTCTCTCCCTGGGGATTCTGCTGTGTCTATTCCTCTGTGTTCTTCTCCTGTGTGTTTATTTCCCAGGCTCCAGCTTAAAACACCAGCATCAAAACTCCAACTCTCTTCTCTGCTATGTAGTTTTCTCTGTGAGTCCCCACCCACCAAGGAGGAAGGGACTCAACATACTACCGATGTGCCCCAATAAAAACCCTAATCATAATTTAATTATGCCCAAGTACAGACCACTTTACAAACATATTCCAATATCTATTTTTGGAATTCATAAACAATGCCAAACTGCCACACTCCACCCTCTGAATTCCTAAAAGACATTGCAATGTTAAAAAAAAAACAAAAACTTAAATAAGTACAATGCTAAATACAGAATCATACCACAATCAATTTAAAGAAATACAGTTTGTCTTGAGGCACAGTCTCTTCTGGCTGTAGACCTCTGAAACTTACAAAACCATTTATGTGCTTTTAATACATAAATGGACACAGAATAAACATTTCCAGTTCCATAAGGAGAAATTGGGAGGGAAACATGAGTCATGGGTCCTCTACAGTTCAGTAAACCTGCAAGTCATACTTCATTAGATGTCAAAGTCTGAGAGTCATTCTTAAGATGGTTTCTTCTCCTTGGGGCCACATGGGGACCTACCCTTTCCACAGGCTTGCCCAATGGCCATTTTCTTGGTTCTACCCTCATCAAGCATCTGGATGTCAACCAAGCTCCAGACCTCACCCTCCAGGAGTGATGGAGCAATTGCCACACTTTACCCAATCTTTGTGTTAGAGTCTTAGCCCCTCTAGTACAGTGAAATGAAGACAATATCCTCCCTAACCTTTGGCATATAGGCTCAACCCTCTCAGAGCAATGAGTTGATCACCTGACCTTCCCCAATCCATGGGGGCAGGTCCACCCCTCTCAGACCTATGGGGTGCTGACCTTAGCTGCCTAATCCTTGAGGAATGTGCTCCACCCTCCCTGTACCCTGAGGCAGCAAAACGCTCCATGAACATTGGGTGGGAACATTCACCCTCTTCAACTGCTGGGGCAAACTCACCCTCTCTGTACACACGGGTGGGGTTCCTCTCTTGGCCCAAGGTGATGCCTTAATTTCAGATCTCAGTTTCCATAGTTTTCCTCTTAAAGCGGTTCTCCTTCAGTCTCTCCTTTCCATGTCCCTTTTAGTCAAAGCTGACAGTGGTTTTGTTCCTACAGCTCTCTCAAAAAGCTTGTTGATTTAGCATGCAAGAAGCAGGGGTCCAAACCATCAGACAGTAAGATTTTCCACAAGTCTTTCCGAGATAATTGCATCTTCAATCCTGATTTACAAGTTCCAAGTTTAGTTAATTCCTCACATGGGACATTATCATTTAGGACCTTGATTTCCAGAGGCTTGGAATTTCCAGAATCAGTTTCTGTTTTCTTTGTGCCCAACAATTCAGTCCTCAGCTTATCTCTCTCATCTAGCATTTTGCTATAAGCTGCAAAGAGAAGCCAAGAAGCATTTTCCAAGTTTACTTTGGAAAGTTCTTCAGCTAAATGCCCAGGTTTTCCATTTTCAAATTCTGCCTTCCATAAAACACCAGGAGTTAATCTTGCTAAGTTCTCTGAGACTCTAAAACACAAATTGAGAACTTCTGGGAAGATGGCAGACTAGTAAGACACGAGAATCTCTTCTCCAGAAAAATAGCTAGAGGACAGGCTAAAACAGCTCCGCAAAGGATCTTCTAGGGTTTACGACAGCAGGTGAAGGCTGCACACCACCCAGAGGAGAGAGGGACGAAAGAGGGAAATTGCAATGACAGAACCATGAGTTGGTGCCAGCAGTGGCTGCTGCTGCCAGCACCCTCCCCCACATTAAAAACTTTAGAATTCTTGGGCCTCTGGGCCTGCAACTACAGACAAAGGAGGCTCCAGTGATCTACCACCCCAGGAAAGGGGAGAGAGAGGTTCAAAACGCAACAACATACATGTCATGGGAGTTCCAGAAGGAGAAGAGAAGGGAAAAGGGGCAGAAAGAATATTAGAGGAAATCATAGCTGAAAATTTCCCAACTCTCATGAAAGAAATGAACTTATATGTCCAAGAAGCACACCATACCCCAATCAGAATAAATCCAAATAGACCTATGCCAAGACACATATTACTCAGAATGTCAAATGTCAAAGATAAAGAGAAAATTCTCAGACCAGTAAGAAAGAAGCAAACGATCATGTACTAGGGACATCCAGTAAGACTTAGCACAGATTTCTCTTCAGAAACCATGGAGGTGAGAAGACAGTGGTATGATACAATTAGGAAACTGAAAGAGAAAAACTGCCAGCCAAGAATTCTTTATCCAGCAAAACTGTCCTTCAAATATGAAGATGAGTATAAAATATTCACAAACAAACAGAAACTAAGAGAGTTTGCAAAAAAGAATACACCTTTGTAGGAAATATTAAAGGAAGCCTTAGAACCTGAAAGAAAAAGACAGGAGAGAGAGGCTTGGAGGAAAGTATAGAAGAAAGAATAGCAGAAAGGATAACCAAAAGAGTGAAAAGACAGACAAAAACAAGATGACATATGAAAACCAAAGAATAAAATGGAGGAAGTAAATAGTGCATAAAGTAACATCACTGAATGTGAATGGATTAAACTCCCCAATCAAAAGATACAGGCTGATAGAATGGATAAAAAAACATAAGTCATCCATATGCTGCTTACAAGAAACTCACCTTAGACCCAGGGATACAAACCGGCTGAAAGTGAAAGGTTGGAAAAAGATACTC
>JAQZBX010001600.1:0-46947 GCA_029593785.1 Cabassous unicinctus
AAAAAAAAAAAAACAAAAAAAAAAAACAAGACAGTGGGGGAACTTCGAGAAGAAGTTGTCACTGTACGTAAACCATAACAGATCTTATACTGTAGAAAGACAATGAACTTTTTAATTTTTATATGGTATTTGTTATTCCTTATTTTTATTTTATTTTTTATTATTATTTTATTTTTTGGCTTTGCTTTGGGTAAGGTTTTGGACTATTTAAGGGTCATAGCTGTGGAAGGGAAGGATCACTGGTGTGGGGTTTTGGTAATGGGTTAATGTGTAGGGATGGGTGCAACTGGAGCATGCCTCTAAGGAATATGAATATGTTCTAGTGGTCATGGGGTGTAGTCTCGGTGTGTGGAGACTTACACAATCACCAAAAGAATATTAAATTCCCATCCTGGGAAGTCCTGCTATATTCTCTAATAGAGCAGCAAGAATCTCTAGAGTACATGGGCATTGCCTAATGAAGGAGAACAGACCATTTTGCCAGGCCATTGATATTGATGGTTGTACTTATAAACCTTGTTCTTGTGAAATTGAAACTCACCCTAGTATTATATATTGCCTAAGAGTTACATCCTGAAAGTCCTTGTTGCTCAAATGTGGCCTCTCTCTAAGCCAAACTCAGCATGTAATCTCACTACCTTCTCCCAGGTGTGGGATATGCCTTCTAGGGATGAGCCTTCTTGGTGCAGAGGGATTATTACCAAGCGCCAACTAACAATGCATTTAGAAAAAGACCTTGACCAAGAGGAGGAATTATTAAATACAATTGAGTTTTTATGGCTAAGAGATTTCAAATTGAGTCAGGGGATTATTCCAGAGGTTACACTGATGCACATGTCATCCGATCTCAGTGACTGCCAAAGTAAACAGTGCCTCAAGCAGGAGGGATTCTGAGACTTCTAGAGCAGGGGTTCTTAACCTCTTTTGTTCCATGGACCCCTTTTCCAGTCAGGTGAAAACTACAGAACCCTTCTCAGAATGTAGCAGCAGATAGTTTTCTGAAACTCAACTAGTGTCAGCTCTTATAACTAAAATAATTTCGAACTATGGATGAGTGTTAACTGTTTTGTCGAGATATGCAACAACCATAATATGATATGAAATGAATACTATTGTAATTTATTGCATACATTCATATGTGAAGGAAATACTAGATTTCAGTTAAAGGTCAGAGAAAAAGATAAGCTGATTTTTTTTCTTCCAATTCAAGCTCACGGACCACAAAAGGATGATGATGGACAACACCAATCTCAAAAGACTGCAAGTGAGACAGTTCCACCCATCTGCCCCATTGGTGCTAAGCCTAATCTTAATCAGAAACAGAGTGGGCATCACCATCCCCAAATCCTCAAGATTGAGAAATGAACAAACATAAGTGGGGAATGCAATTATGGAATAAAGTAGGCTTTTATTATTCTAGCAATGGAAAAACTTGTATTCTTGATACAAAGGCAGTGGACACCAGAGGTTCTGAGGGAAAGAAAAGGGAAAAATAGGTGTAACATGGGGCATTTGTTACATTGGAATTATTCTCCATGACATTGCAATCACAGAGACAAGCCATTATAGATTTTGTCAAAATCTATAAAATTGTGGGGTACAATGTGTAAACTATAATATAAACTATATACCCTGTTTAGTAGCAATGCTTCATTATATGTTTATCAATTGTAATAACTGTACCATACTAATGAAATATGTAGTTAAAGGGGAAATGTGTGAGAAGGGGAATGTAGGTATATGGGAATCCCCCTGTATTTCCAATGTAACATTTATGTAATCTAAATACTCTTTCAAAATAAAATAAAATAAAATTTAAAAAAGAGCTACTAAAGAAGCAATGACAATTAATGTAATACATGGTCTTGGATGGGTTCAAACAATGGAAGAGAAAAGGCCCAAAAGGACATAATTGGGACATGTGATAAAATTGGAATATAGACTCAAAGCCTTATATCAATGTTAAAATTTCTGAACCTTGATAACTGTATTTAAGGTCATTACATAAATTAATATCCTAGTTCTCATGAAATGTGTATGAAATTATCTTATGTTAAGGAATGTAATGTGTACAACGTACTCTCAAATGTTTAGAAAACTGACAAATAATTAGATAGATAGACTGATAGATAGAGAGTAGATAGATAGATAGATAGGTAGGTAGATACAGTGAATGTAGCAAAATGTTAAAATTGGACGTGGGTATCAGAGTTGGGGGGGATGTTACAGTTCTTTTTATGAGGTTTGTATTGTTTTTGCAACTGTCTTGTAAGTTTGAAATTATTTCAAAATTAAAAAGTATAAAAAATGTGGGACATGAAAAATAAATAAACAAATAAATAAATGTTATCTCAAATGTGAAGAATAAATATGTATTTAGTAAATGGCTTTAAGTTTTCAAGGTTATCTCTTCCAACATTCACCTTTGAATCATGTCTCTGCTGTAATCCAAAATGGAACCTAAATTTAAAAAGTACCCTCAGGTACTTGACTTAATAGATCACATGGTAATTGAGTAAGTCTACTGGTTCTCTCTCTGATCAGAACAATCTCTTGAATACATGTTAGTGTTTCTCTAAGTTTCCATGCTATGTGGGTATTACTTCTCCATATTTCTTGGTATGTTCCATCTCTCCTTTATCTGACTCAAGGAAAAGTCAGTCTAGTTAGAATGGGGCCTCTTCCACTTAATCCTAATGTCAGTTGTTTCTACATGAATGATGAATTGTGAGAGGATTAGGTTGTTTTTATTGATTTCATGATTTTTTAAATCTTTAAAAACAGAAAATTTTATTTCACATTGTCAATATCAAATAAAAGAGATTATGAATATACTAGAAATTGAGTGCCCTTTCATGATGATAAAAAGGTTTGAATTCCCAGGAAAATATTTAATATGTGTACACAACTAATAGCATGGCTTTTGAAAAGTGACAGAAGTACAATATTTCCAAGAATTTGGGATTTTTCACATCTCTCAGCAATGGATAAAATAAGCAGAGAAACATAAGAAAGTATACTGAATATTTGATCATTATGAATACTACATTTTACTTAATGCACAATATACAGAACAGTGCAAACAACAGCAAAGTGTGACTTTTCCAGTGTACTT
Source organism: Cabassous unicinctus (assembly GCA_029593785.1). Lineage (NCBI taxonomy): Eukaryota > Metazoa > Chordata > Mammalia > Cingulata > Chlamyphoridae > Cabassous > Cabassous unicinctus. The sequence goes on from JAQZBX010001600.1 coordinate 3,116, forward strand.
AAGCAAATGTAGGGACAAGAGGGAGAAGAGAAGGAGTAAACCAGTCATCCTGTTAAAGGTGATGCTGAGCACAAAAAAAGGCAGTGGCAAAGAGAAGGGGACAGATGTGGACTTGTTAGGATGATGGGGCATAAGATATGGAGAGGGAATGGATGGGGGATGGAGGGAAAGAGAAGTCAAAAAGGCAGCAACATTGCCACTGGAATCCCTGACAGATGGATTCCCTGGGCATAGAAAGTAGAGCCAGAGGAGGAGCAGGTACCTGGGAGAAGCCGAGAGTTCTGTGTCGGCATGTTAGACATCCACATGGTGACATTATAAAGCAGCTCTGTGTGTATCAGGACTACTTGGAAAAGATTGGCATGGATAAATAAACACAGAAGTCATGCCAGTGTAGATGGAGTTTAAGCCAAGATGCTCCAATGAGGGAACATGCTGCTGAAGAAGGAAAGTAGCCGAAGGACGGAGCCCTGAGCACTTATGTTGTGGGGCTTAGGAGAAACAACCCAGCAAAGATGCAGAGAGAAAAGGGCAGTGAAGTCAGATAAATAACAAACAGGCAGGAAAATATAGTGAAACAGAAACGAAGTGATGGAAGCATTTCAAGGAAGTGAGAAAGAATGTGTCAAATGCAGCTGATGGAGTAAGTAAGCAGATGAAACTTTGGGAATAATGGAAATATTGTAAAATTGGATTATAATGAGGGTTGTGCAGCTCTGTACATTTACCAAAAAAATTGTATATTTAATTTTATGAATTTTATTTCATGTAAATTATACCTCATTTTTTGTATATTTTTCTTCAGAAGATTGCATTATGTTCTTTTAATGTAACATTAAACTTTATTTTTAGATATGTTTTAGATTTACGTTTACAAAAATATTACACTGAAAGTATACAGAATTCTCAAATAACCTTCCCACATCCACACACATAATTTTCCAATTTTCCCGATTATTGAAATCTTAGATTGGTGTGGCACATTCATAATGACTGATGAACCAATATTGAATCATTGCTATTAACCAAAGTCTATAGTTTACATTATGGCTTACACTTTGTACTGTACAGTTCCATTGGCCTTGATAAATGCATAATGTCACGTGTCTCTGTCATTGCCTTTTCAGACAGAAGAATCTCACGGCCCCAAATATACCCTGTGTTCCATCCATTCATCCTTCTTCCTCCCTTCTGAAGCCCTGGCAACCACTATCTTTATATCAATGTTTCAAGTTCTTCTGTTAACACAAGATAATAGCTATCATAACAATAAATCTACTTATTTATCTTCCCTTTAGGATTGTTCATGACTAAATATTGAGGGATTTGAAATTTTATCCCCTCTGCCTCAGGCAGATTAGGGAGATTGATATTGTGGGGCAAATGGAAGAAATTATTTTGCTTGCAGTTGCAGATATTCCTTGATTTTTGGGTTGGGACTTGCCCATCATCACTGTTTTGTTAGTTGTCTAGGGCAAGCCCTAAGAATTGGAGATTAAGAGTTGGCTGCTACTCTGCTGGGATTCTGGGCTCAACCGGCATATGAACAATGCAAAGATTTTAGTCTCTGAGAAATATACTTAACAGGTACATTGAAAATTTAGGCTCAAATAAAAAGAGTAGAAGAATCATGATTAGGGGAATTATAAATCAGTCCTACTCTGTTACATTGGGGGAAAAGGTTATTATATATTCCCAAATGGGGCCCGCCAAAAGGGTGATGATTTCATGAGGTTGTGTGACTTGCCCATGGTGCTCAGACATCCCTAGATGTCTTATAAACACCCTTGTATGAAGCTTTGTTTACTGTGGCAGTTAATGAAATATGCCTGATATCAGTAAAAGCAAAGCCTCTGGAATGACCTCTCAACTCACTTTGAAATGTCTTAATCTTAAAAACATTTTTTGTATTTAATGTTTCTGCCTTATTGTCAAGGTCTTTTTCCAACTGCATCACTTATTAGCATTTGCTAATAATCCACCGCTGCCAGGGAAGCTTATCCCTGGGAGTCATGTCAAACATCAAGAGGGGGCAGAAAGTAGTACATTTATTTGCTGAGTTTGGCTTAAGGAGAGGCCACATTTGAGTAACAAGGGTATTATCAGGAGGTAATTCTTAGGCATTTTTTGTAATTAGGCTATTTCTTTTCTGTAGGAATAATGCTCTAATGTACAAGCATCAGATAGAGGACTTGGCATATAGGTCTGTTTTCTTTTCTTATAAGCATGGCTTATGTATTGCAGAGATTTTTGATATTTTATTTGAGAATGCATCATGGCTTCCCCAGGATGGAAGTTTAATATTGTATTAGCTGCTTGAGAGCCTCTTTCTATTGAGAAAACATACCTATGACAACACAAACACATTCATATCCCATAGAAGTATATTTTAGCTGCATTTTCCCCCATATATCACCCCACTATCAATGCCCTGTACTAGTAATTAAGGTTGTTTTGATCCTAATAGAACATTTGTATATTTGCATTCTATACTACAATCTTTGGCCACTCCAGATTTAACTGAGTTATACATTTGCCCATTTTGTCCTCTAGCTTTCTGTCTAGCTTCAAGGATGGGTCAAAACTTCCCCTTTCAACCATGTTCACATTTACAATTCAATGCTTTTAATTACACTCATATTGCTGTGCCACCATAACTTCCATTTATTTCTAAACCATTTCAATCAACTAAATTATAAATTCTGCACATATTAAGCATCAATTCACCAATCTCTACTCCCCTTCTATCTCCTAGTAACCTATCTTCTAGAATCTACCCCTATTAGTCTGCTCACTGTCCTTAGTTCTTATCAGTGAGAACATGTAATATTTGGCCTTTTGTGCCTAGCTTATTTCACTCAACATAAGGTCTTTTAGGTTCATCCATGTTATCGCATGTGTCAAAACTTCATTCCTTCTTACACCTGAATAATATTACATAGTATGTATATGCCACATTTTGCTTAGCCATTCATTCATTGATGGACATCTAAGTTGCTTTCATCTTTTGACAATTCTGAATAAAGCGAATATGAACAGTGGTGTGCATTTATCTGTTCCGTGTCCCTGCTTTTAATTAATTTGCATTAATGTTGAAAAATTTCATTCCCTCAGAAAAGTTGAAAGAATAGTGAAAAAACAATCTTTTTTCTAAGATTTACCAAATGTTCTTACAGAGCACCCTTTAAATAGACTATTGTTTTTGCTGAACAATTTAAGAGTAAGTTGCAGATATAATGGTATTTAAACACGTTAGCATGTTCACCTAGGAGTAAGCTCATTATCTACTTTACCACAATAACATTATTGCACCCAACAAACTGAGTATACTTTGTAATTACATGATAAGTATAATTTCTATGAATGAAAAAGTCAAGCAAATTTTAAGTGCCTATTTTGCCTTTAAAATAAAACACCATTGGATAATATTAAGCCTTTATTAAGACATTGCATAAAATCTTTTGAGAGTAACATAGTTTTCTATTTCCAAAATAAATGATACAGTATTTATTGCATGTAATCCATTTTCAGGAATTCAAGAACTCAAATCAATTTCTTCAACTTGAAGAAGCCTGATCTTTCTAAGTCGCAGAAAACAACAATAATGACACCAACAAAAGATATAATCCAAGATATATTCTTATTTTTAGATGCTATTGGTATAGATTTCCTCTGTATATTGTACATTACTCGTGTATAGAAAAATACTAGTGTATAGAAACATATATAGATTTCCTCTATATATTGTACAGTAGTAGTGTGTAGAAAAGTAGTGAGTGTTGACCTTGTACTCCACCACTCTGCTGATTTTTGTTGTTGTTGTTGTTCATTTCAGGGTCTTTGTTGCAGATTTTTCAGGATTTTCTGTATATTGGATTATGTCATGTGAAAGTAGGGAAAATCTTACTTCTTCCTTTTCAGTTTTGCTGCCTCATTTCTTTTTCATGCCTAATTCCTCTGTTTAGAGCTTCCAGTTCAAGGTTCAATAACTGTAATTGTGGGCATTCTTGTCTTGTTTCTGATTTTAGAGGGAACACTTTAAGTCCTTCACCATAGAGAAGGACATTAACAATTTGCTTTCACAGATGCCCTTTATCAAGTTGAGAAACTTTCTTCTATTTTAATTTTTCTACATGTTTGTATCATATAAGATTTTGTGTTTTCTCCACAACCATTCCAGTTCTTTCCCCTTTTAGTCAGCATTTCATTTCTTAATAGTTACACAGCAAACCTTGGAAAATAACTGTTTCTGAGCTCGTGATTGATAAAGTATGCTTAGACTGCTCTCCCAGGAAAATCCAGGAATAATCAGATCTGTGAACTGTTGACCACCTTCAATGGATCCCACATGTAATTATTATAAAGATGGAACTTCAGCCCTATTGCCAAACTTCAGCCCTATTTTAAATCCTCATTTTACATAGTTCTGTTAAAGTGTAACTTTTGCCCTACTGGGACACATTGCAATTGTCCATTTCTTAAACATCTGTCCTGAGCACTGCACTTTTTAATCATGCTCCTCATCCGCATATAGATATATAGATAGGTAGTATAAAAGCCCCCCTTTTGATGTGTGGCAATTGCACCTCGAGCCTCGGAAGTGCCATGCTCCCTGCTTGCCACCATAGATAAGGATTTAGGCCATTACAAGGCTCAGACTCTCCAAGAGAGGCTCTCCCCTCCAGACCACAAATTGTGAGTCCCCACTGTAGCCCCCTGTTAAATGCCCTTTTTCTCTCCAAGCTGGACTTGTCTGAGACTTTCTTTTGTCTGATGTATCCTTCTCAGTTGGGTGGGAAGCTGTCATTTTACAGGGCTCACTGTTATACTTGGAACAATGGTCTATCATGAAAGTCTGCTAGTTTTTGCAAAGCCTTTCTTTCATCAATTGAGATGATCATGTGTCTTTTTCCCCCTAGTTCTTTTAATATGTTGTAACAACAAAAAGAAAAAGAACCCAAATAAAAATGAGCAAAAATCTAGAATGGACATTTCACCAAAGAAAATATACAGTTGGCCCAAAAGCACATATATAAATATTCAGCGACTTTAGCCATTAGAGTAATGCAAATCAAAACCACAAAGTGATACTGTTTCATATCCACTAGAATGACAACAATTAAATTAAAAAATGAAAATTACAAGTATTGTTGAGGATATGGAGAAATAAGTACACTCATTCAATTTTGGTGGTAATGTAAAATGGCTCAGGTGTTGTGGAAAATAATTTACAGGTTCTTCAGAATTATAAGTACAGAATTACCACATAACCCAACAATCGCACTTCTTGGTACATACCCAAAAGAACTGAAAGCAGGGACTCGAATGGATATTTGAGACCTGATGTTCATAGTGGCATTATTCATATTTGCCAAAAGATGGAAGCAACCCAAGTGTCCATCAACCAATGAATGGATAAACAAAATGTGGCAGATACATACAATGGATTATTATTCAATCATAGAAAGGAACTGAATTCTTATACATATGAAAACATGATGAACCCTGAAGACATCTTTGAGGAAATAAGTCATACACAAACAGATAAATATTCTATAGTCTCACTGATACGAAATAATTAGAATAAGGAAATTCATAGTGTTAGAAACCAGATGATAGGTTACTACAGTTTGGTGTGGGGGTGTGGAAAGGGGAGCTAATTCTTGGCTTGTATAGAGTTTCGAATTGAAGTGATGGCAATGTTTTGGTAATGGATAGTGGGTATGGTAACTCAATTTTATGAACATAATTAACAATATTGAATTGGATACTTAATCATAGTTAAAAGAAGAAATTTTAGGCTGTATATATGTTATTAGAATAAAAATTTCAAATAAAACAAAGGATTATACAACACAAACAGGGAACCCCAATATACATGATTAACAATAGTTAATAAACCAATTATATATTTATAATAATATGTTATCATCAGGTTTTTTTTCCTTTTTTTGAAGTACCAGGGACCTGGGATGAAGCCGGGGCTCAATCACAGAGCCACATTGGCTTACCTGAGTTGGTTTTATTGTGTATTTTTGTTTGTTTGTTTGTTTGCCTCAATCATTTCTTTCTTTTTTTCTTCTTTTTTATTAATTTTTTTAGAGAAATTTTAGATTACATAAATGTTACATAAAAATATAAGGGATTCCTAAATGCCCTACTCCCTCCCCTCCCACAGTTTCCCACATCAACAACATCCCTCATTAAGTGTGTTACCTTTGTTATAATTGATGAGCACATATTGAAGCATTGCTACTAACTATGGATTACAGTTTTCACTACAGTTACACTCTATCCTGCACTATTTTGTAGGTTATGAGAAAACATACAATGGCCTGTTTCTGTCACTGCAATGTCATACAGGACAACTCCAATGTCCCAAAAATGCCCACATATTAAACCCATTCTTCCTTCTCCCATCCCTCAGAACCTCTGGTGGCCACTGCATTTTATCAATGATAAGTGTTCTTCAATTGCTAGAATAATTATAAGTCTATAGTGGAAAAATAAGTCTATTTTAGTCCATTGTTCATTCCCCAATCTGAGGATCTGGGGTTGGTGATGCCCACTCTGATTCTAATTGAGAAGGAGCTTAGATCCCATGGGGAAGATGGATGGAACTATCTTGGTTGCAGGTGCAGATACACTCTGTTCCTTGGGATGGGCATTCTCCACCATCATCTCCTTGTTAGTTGTCCTAGATGAGGCCAATGAAATGGAGAGTAGGAGTTGCAACTCTGCTGAGATTCAGGGCTCAACTGGCATGTGGATGGATCAAAGATTTAAGTCTCTCGGACATATATTTATCAAGTGTAGTGATAAATATAGGTTCAAGTGAAAGGTTCAGAATTGCCAGGTGTAGAGAACCAATAAATGATTCTAACTCTGTTACTTTGGGGAGTATAAATTACAAAGTAAGGCCCACTGACAGGGTGCCAAACTCCCGAGCTGTCTGCCCTGTGTATAGTTTCTGGTTGTCTCTAACACCCTCAGGAGCCCCGCTATTGGAGACACTGTTTGCTGTGGTATTCAAGGAGACTCTGCTGAGACTTGCATAAGCATAACCTCTGGAATGACCTCACAACTCACTTTGAAGTCTTTTAGCCATAAATGCTCATTTAAATATACTGTTTCTCCCTTTTGGTCAAGATCTTTTTCCACATGCATTGCTAGTAGGCATTTGGTAATAATCCCTTGGTGCCAGGGAGGCTCATCTGTGGGAGTTATGTACCATGTCGAGTTTTGCTTAGAGAGAGGCCACATTTCAAGGAGGCTTACAGGATATAACCCTTAGGCAGTCTATAATACTAGGCTAAGTTTTCAATTTCACAAAATGTTTTATAGGTACAACTATCAATATCAAGGGCCTGGCATAATGGTCTGTCTTCCTTCACTAGGCACTGCCCTTGATTTCCAGGGATTCTTTGTGTCCTATTAAAGAATGCAGCAGAACTCCCCAAGATGGGAATTCAATATTCTTTTGGTTATTCTGTGGATTTCCATCCACTGAGACAATGCCATTGACCCCAATCATTTCACTGCTGTCACCTGCATCCACTGCCCAACCACCCCCTTCCACCTTATCACAGGTTTTGCTCATATTGAGCATCAGCTCACCACCCACTACTCCCTTCCGGTCTCCTGTATCTTCCAGACTCTAGCACTGTGAGTCTGTTTTGTGTGCTTAATTCATATCATTGGGGTCATGTAATATTTGTCCTTCAGTGCATGGCTTACTTCACTCAACATAAGGTCTTCGAGATTCATCCGTGTTATCACGTGTGTTAATACTGCATTCCTTCTTACAGCTGCATAATATTCCATTGTATGTATATACAACAGTTTGCTTATCCATTCATCTGTTGATGGAATTTGGGTTGCTTCCAACTTTTTAAATGAACATTGGTGTGCATATATCTGTTCATGTGCCTGTTTTCAATTCTTCTGGGTATATACCCAGCAGTGGGTTTGCTGGATCATATGGCAGTTCTATATTTCGCTTTCTGAGGAACCACCAAAGTGTGGGGAAGCATCTACGAGATCCTGTAGTAAGAAATGTTTTCATAAACTTTATATAGTTTGATTTTGTTCTTTCAGGTGACACTGGGAATCAAACCTGAGACCACCCATGTGGGAGGGGAGAGCTCAAAAATGTTTGAGCCGTATCCACTCCCCATCAATTTTAATGAATGTACCACACTAAGCAAGGTGCTAGTAATGGGGGTGGTGGATGTATGGGAACTCTTATTTTCTGCATAATTTTTTTGTAATCCTATAACTTCTCTCATAAAACATAATAAAATGAAGAAAAAAATGGGGTGGTGTTTTGTAGACTCTTTAGAATATTTTTAATCTTCTCTATTTTTCCTTAGGGATACTATCCCTCTTGGCTTTCCCTTTAGAGAAGCATTCATTCTTTTAAAAATAATTGGCAACTAGTAAATATTTCCCAAGTTTCAAGCTAATAATCATGGCTATAATTTTTGTGAAGATGTGTGAGGTAAGATTAGTTGTACACATATATTATCTCATAAATCATCTGGTAATTAAAGAAGTAGTTTTTTAGAAATATTTATTACCCAAGCATAGATACTACCATGTGTTCAGATATATGTGGCAGTGAAGAAAAACACATTATTAAAGCATTCACACTTTAATGCTCTTGCTTGAATTAACCTGAGATATCCTTCTATATTAATTTTCCTAAATTCAAAATTAAATATTGTTTTTCAGTGATTATATTCATTGTTATGATCGTTTCTTGCTCATGCACTCTAGAGGAAAAAAAATTTACCACCAAGTACTGCTAAAGGTAATTACATAGTATTGTTATTTTTATTTTAAAAATTTAAGAATAATTGCAAGTTTGAAGGCAAACAAGAGTGAATTAAAGTTGACATTTTATAATTTCTCTAAATAAACATTAATCACTCCTCATTTTCTATTTTATGAATCCAAAAATGCAAGAGCATAATGCATCATTTATGCACTTGCACCTTTGTTTCTAATACTTTGGTGGTTTACACCACACATGGCACCATATAAATGTGGAGGGAATGATTTTCTACTGCTCTGTAGATAATAAGTACCTGTGTGACTCTAGAATTTAAACATAGCAAGGTAAGAAGATATTTTTCCTGGAGAATTGGCTTTGTTTTTTAATATATGTTTAAAAATATAAAAAAGAACTCCTTGGAAGGGCTAATTCTGAAAAACATTTGTGAACCATGACAGTGTCATTTAGACCTGATTGCCAAATTTGTACTGGCTGCAGAACTAATTCTGCTTCCAGATTTAGAAATTGCTCTGATAACCCCAATAAGCATACAGAAAATTTCAGAGAATTTTTCAGAATAAAGTAGAAGTAAGAACAAGGACATATTAACAAAAGAAACAATACCAAGTTAAGATGTGATTGAGGAAGAAAAGACCTCATTTATTTTCGATTCTGAGGTACCTCCTTTCCACCAAACACAAGGAGATTAGTCATTGAAGAATTAATGAAGAGGAAAATAAATATACTAATAAGTATTGAAATGAGCAAACTGGTATTTGCTAAAGAAATGCAATGTTTTAATCTAAAGAATAAAGGATTCCTTATTTCATATCTCAGGGAAAGAGATTAATCACATAGAAGGAAAAATATTAGGTAATCAATATTTTTAAAAAGAATATGAAAATATCAGATCAGGAAAATGAATTGCAAACTTTAATCAATGAAAAGGAATGTACTTTAAATATTTGAATTTAAGGGAAAGAAAATATTATTTGTGAAATGGTGTAGTTTTTTCTTTTAATGCTTATCTTCTTTGTTGGAAAATAATTTGCAAAATGTAAGGTTTGTTCAAATTATTAAGAAAATGATCTGCTGACATCATAAAAAGCCAATCAAGTGCATCACTAAAATTTTAAGTTAAAAACGTGTTTCCAGGGGAGCGGATGTGGCTCAAGTTTTTGGGCACATGCTTCCCACACTGTAGGTCCTGGGTTCAGTACTTGGTGACTCCTAAATACAACAACAAAAAAACTAACAACAAGCAACAAACAGATGAGTGAGCCAAGTTGGGGGAGCCGATGTGGCTCCGTGGTTGAGTGAAAGTTTCTCATATCAAAAAAAAAAGGAAAAAAAATCAAGACTCTATAAAACATCTCACCAATCTGTTTTCTCAACTCACTAATATTTTTGGCTATTATGGAAAAAAAAATCAGATGCAAGTTTGAAAATATTATGTTGTGTTTTTCATTTGTCTTTGATAGAATATTAAGAATGACTTCATTCTTATTAAATATATAAATGCATTGTTATTTAATATATGACTGAAATAATATATTTAGTCATTATTACTTTTGTATACATTTACAGAAATTATGCTGATGTGCATCATATTTACATATTTATAAATGTAGGATCAATTTTTGAGTTTTGTGTTTAAAATATATTCAGATGATTTTTCATGAGAATATATATTTATCAGTCTTCACTCCAAGATATATCATATGAATAAATTTGTTTCAAATGAAATGTGTTTATTCTTTAAATATGTATAACTTGCTTAAGAAGACACTTAGCTGTTTTGAATTTATCAAAGTTGGAACATCAGTATTGGATAATTCTTTTAATTTTAACTGTAGTAATTTTCTGCTTATATAATTTGCCAATTTTTTGCTTCTTAATTTCCAAACCATTACCAAAATGGTGGCCAGAGGATATCCTGATAAATTAATTAACTTTTAGCATTGTGTCTTTATTCCTTTTCTCTTTTCCAGTAGCATGCCTATTCCCATAAAAGTGTTCTTATGTTTTTTATTTATCAGATATTTCTCTCATTTATTTATTTTTTTTAGCAAATAATGCATGCTTTAACAATATAAGGAATTTTAGTGCATTATTCTAAGGCTATACTACCTAGTTTTATACCAAATGATTCAGAAATGTTTACAATCTAATGAACTAGTGTGATTTTCATTGGAATAAGAAACAGGCCTGCAAATTGTAATAAAATAAACTATCCCATTTAAACTTTTGACATTACTTCTGAATCTGGACCATGAAATCAATTAGATGAGCACAAAATCAACATAAACCATCAAATTTGTTTAAAAAGTTGTATGTTGAGTTATTACATTATTGGAAAATTAAATTTAGCCCTATGTTTTGTAATATGAATTTATTAATAATATCTTTGGAGCAAACATATTGTAAACACTTTATCCCTACTCTTGTCATTTGTTATCTTTCATTGAATCTTCAAAATGAACTTTAATCTGACATTTGCATTTTCAGATTTTGGAAAATGGTTCAAATTTTATATACACCAGAAAATGCAAATTAGAAATAACTAAATTGAACTACAAAAATAAGTTTTTTTATAAATTATATTATTTCTATATTAAAACCAGGAATATCCCTTGCAGTGTACAGAGGCCTCCACTGGCCTGAGCAGATTTCAGGCCAATTTGCTGCTGCTACGGTCTTAGCTCTTAGAAGCTGTATGAAACAATAAATGCTCTGAGTACATCACACAGTTTCTATGTACATTGTTCTCTTTGCTGTTTATTAAGTGGTGTGTTACTATCAAGACATTGATGCATGCTGTACACACCTCATTTAATACTTACAACTGAGGTCAAAACAATTTTGTAGATGAAACAACTAAACATAAGTCAAGGAATTTTTCCAAGACCATTTAATTAGGAATAAATGATTCAGTACAATTTCCAAAAACATCTCTCCTAACTTAGCCTTATTACTCTCTTTTTAAAGTTCTGTTTAATTTTTTGTGTTGTTCAGTTAAAAATTTTCATTGTTAACCAATAAAAGGCCTGCCATAATATTAATCTCAATAGTGGATTTTTCTTTCTCTCAATATCCATAAATATGTTCCTCCATTTCAGAGCCATAGCTGGAAAAAAGGTGGATTAGCACAGATTTAAGACCAGTTTTTAATATTTAATAGGGTCTACCTTTTTCTATATTTCTGCTTTATTGAGAGAGTAACTTCCTCATTTTCACTCTGTTTTTATCACTGGGAATCTGAGATTCTAATACATGAAAACCCTCAATTAAAAGCATAAAATATTATCAGAATACAGTTGCCCCATCCAAGTTGTCACACATATCCTATACCAGTCTTTCCTTGTATTAACACTCACTGATTAGTTGTATGAGTGATTGTTGGACATGTGAAGAGCCAGGCAATGAGGCAGGGAAACTGAGTTTTCACCTTAGTAATGCTGCATCTGGAGAGTAGGTTTAGATCTTGGTACGTGTGGGTGGAGATTGTGAAGAGAAGCAATGCATTTTTTATGCCCTCCCTTCTATTCTTACGGTCTTGGTTAAACAAGGCATAGTGTCCAAGCATTGACTATATTTTGGCTTTGTTAGGTAAGTATAGTCATGTTGGCTTAATAATCAAGTTTCATTTTTTTCCGACATAGACCAACTTAACTTGTATTTATTTTATTCATTATTTCCTCATACCCCTTCTTTCTTTCCTCCTTTTGCTTTCTTTTAGAACTTTTCTTTCTTTAACAGTAGTTCTTTGAGAAGTTAGAAAAGATTACAATGTGGGAATAAAAATTATTCATTAATATGTAATCTAAGGTTTTAGAAATTAATTGTAAATTTTAATTTACCAAACTGGCAATATTTTAATTTGAAAAAAATAATACTTTAAAACTATTTGTTTGAATTCTGAACCAAGTTCTCTTATTTAATTAATTAAACACGGGAAAAATCTGGAATTAGTTATAATTAACTTGAAGTTTATAGAGAAGGTGGAAAATCAACTATCATGGGTTTTCTAAGTCAAATTCCAAAATTGATTTGACCTCCATAGTATATTTACACTCTTAGTTAAAACTTCTATTGCTTAATTCTTGACAATACCTTCCACTTCCATGGAGTATTATATTTAAAATGTGTATATTCCTGACTAAGGTACATTTTATTTATCCTTCATTGGAGGTAAAGTCACTCATGTAATTTCTAATTTCTGTAACTTTTATTTCTAGGATTTAATTGAAATCACAAAAGTGAAATGACGAACCATACCAAGCAGATAGAGTTTATCCTACTGGGACTGACAGATAACTCTCAATTACAGATGATAATCTTCTTGTTTCTATTTCTAAACTACTTGTGGAGCAAGACATGGAACTTAACCATCATTGCTCTTACTCTGCTGGATTCCCATCTAAAGACCCCAATGTATTTCTTCCTTCATAAATTTTTTTTCCTAGAAATCTCATACACAACTGCTTGCATCCCCAGATTCTTAGTCACCTTTGTGACCAGGAAAAAGACCATTTCCTATAACGGTTGTATATCTCAGTTGTATTTTTATATCTTCCTGGGGTGTACAGAATTTTACCTTCTGGCTGATATGTCCTATGACCGCTATGTTGCCATCTGTAAATCTTTGCATTATGCATCCATCATGTGCAGAAGAGTTTGTCACCAGATTGTACCCAGCTCCTGGGTAACTGGTTTCCTGGTCATTTTCCCTTCATTGATTTTGGGTCTTAACCCGGATTTCTCTGCTTCATTTCTTTTGTGACGTTTCTCCTATCCTACAACTTTTCTGCTTAGACACACGTGTACTAGAATTGATTGCGTTTTTATTAGCTGTAATGACCCTTATTTTCACATTGTCATTAGTGATACTATCTTACTTCTATATCATCAGGACAATTCTAAAATTCCCTTCAGCTCAACAAAAGAAAAAAGCATTTTCCATGTGCTCATCTCACATGATTGTTGTCTCCATCACTTATGGAATTTGTATCTTCATCTATATAAAGCCCTCAGCAAATGTGAGAATTACTTTAAGTAAAGGAGTAGCTGTGCTCAATACTTCAGTTGCACCTTTGTTGAATCCATTTGTTTATACTCTGAGGAACCAACAAGTTCAAAAAGCCCTGCAAATTGTATTTAGAAAGATATTTTCTCCTTTAGAAAAATAAGACTATTTATTGAAATAATTGACATGAACACATAAAAGGAACATTGAACAAAATTAATTTGACTCTTTCAGATTAAGTATTCATATCTAATAATTTCCTAGGTGACTTCAGCTTGCCTGAATTTAAAAACTATTTCCATTCTATCAATTCTGAGTTTAACTTTGTTATTCCATATGAAAGACTCCCTGCTTTAGAAATTAAAAGTTACGAAAGGTATCTCTAAGGAAGATATTTTAGGATAAAATTAATAAAGGATTTTGATTGTATTATTGAATATAAATCTTTGGGGAGCACAGGAATTTTAAATAAACAATTTAAATAATTGTATGCAATTTGATTTAAAGCCATGTTCTTGAAAAGTGTCAGATTAATTGTATTTTGTCATTGTTATATATGCTTAAAATGTTCCAAATAAACTTTCTCCTTCAAAGAATAATGTACAAATTTATTTTGTAGACAGATTATTTCTAATGTCAATTTGCAACATAGGAAAGCTATGTTGTGAATTGTTTCACTTGTCTTGTTTCACTATGTATAAGCTTTAATTAGTAAATTATATAGAATATGAATGTACTAAAATTTAAATAATATACTAATTTAAAAATAAAAATTATAATTTATTTCTTTAAAAGTAGGAGTATTAATCTAATATGGGTTTTACTCTCAACTGTCAGTTTCTAGAACACATAGATTCCATAACTTTATAATTTTTCTGTTGAATATATCATTTTAACAATTCATTTAGTAGAGTGGTGCTGATTAAGCTACCAGAGCAAGGATATCTTCCATTCGTTGTAGTCGTGTTAGGGTTTGGCTGTGCCTATAGATACCATGTATTTCTCGAGTCAATGCTCTTGAAAATATTTGCCTATGAATCTTATAATCAATGGAATAGTAAACATGAATAGTTCAATGAAAATATATTACCAGATTATTGGTGGACTCTTTGATATTCAAGCTAAATTATAAGTGAAGGAGCTTCAGTTAAGTAAATGCAAAGTTAAAAAGTCAATATATTTCTAATAATATCAAAACAATGGTCTTGCAGCCAGTCTGCCTAGAATAACTTGAGGAGCTAAATATATAAGTTAGTGTGCTAGATAAAATTCCAGAGGGTTTTCTTTCTCTGTTGAATAAGAAGTAAAGCAAAATGTTCCATCTTCCAACATCACCTCTGTGGAAGATAACATTTTCCTAAATGGCTGTAATAAAGCAATCTCTCCCATCCAACATAATCTTAAAATATGATGTTGATACTCCTTTCAAGAATAAGAGGGGTCAAAGTTTCGTTCTCTTGAATTTGAGCAGAAGTTAATAATTATCTCAACTAGCAAAGTATGGAAGAAAACTGTTATGTGATTCCAAGTTTCCTTTATAGCTTTTTCTATTTGGTTATATTTAACCTTGAAACCCAGCCAACTTGCTGTGAAAAAAAGACAGCCAGATTCAATTTCCATACACTTGAAGAAAGATACCCTCAGATGGTTCCAAACCCAGTCTTCATGTCTTCCATGTGAGGCCCTAAACATAATGGAGCAGAGATAGGATCTTCTCTACTCTTTGTATAGATTCCTTACAGCAGAATCTGTTAATCCAGTAAATGGTTGCTTTAGACCAAAAAACATTGAGGCAAATTTTAAAGCAACTATTTTAATCTGAATAACAACTAATTTCTCTTTATTTTGTCCACAGAAAATTCATGTATTAATGTTTTATAATAGAAATGTGGAGGTCTCCTTCAATAGTGGTGCTTAATATTGACCACAGTTTTTCTAGAGCTATCAAAAGTAATCCACAACTCAGAATAGAAACTTGCAATTGATGTGTGAATCTTGACAGGAAACAGGGATGCTGGTTGCTTCAACATATTCATTTGTCAAAACCACCAAATTGGCTCATATTTGTGCATTTCTTCAGATGTAAATTCTATGTAAAATTGTAAACAATAATTGAATTTTGCTTGTTAGGTTCACTTTAAGTAGTGATATGGGTTATCAATTTTTTAACTGTTTTCTGAATATGCTAGATTTATGCAAATGTGACATCGAAGGAAATGGCATACTAGTTTCTTGCTGTAGGAGAAAGAAATTACAAATATGGAAAGAAGGATGTCTATTAAGTACCTTGTAGAGAGTTGAATTGGATTTGGAGCTATAAGTATGAACTTATTATTGTATATATACATTTACATTACGTTACATATTATATATATACATTATGTATGTATATTTATAATTAAGTATTGTTTCACATCTCCCACAAAGACATGTTCAAGTCATAATCCCTAGACCACTGTTGTAAAACTCATTTTTAAATAGGGCCTTCAAGGATCCTATTACCATGAGACAAAATCAAATTAAGGTTGACCTTAAACCTTTATAATTGAAATCCTTATGAGCAAAGGAAATTGGACACAGAATAGAAAACACAAGAGGTGACAGAAAGAGACAGATCATCATGTGATGGAGACAGAGAATAATGTCAGAATGATACCACCAGAATGCTAGAGACTTCAAATGAGGCATGGCCTGCCAATATTTGGATTTTTGTCTTCCAGCTTCCAAGGGTGCACTAATAAAAAAAACTGTTGTTTAAGCCAATCCATCTATTATATTTTTATGGAAGTTCTGGCAACTAAAATTCTATGTATATAATATATATTATATATATAGACATACACACACAATACATATAAACATGCACACATATGTGCATGTGTGAGTGTGTGTGTGTGTATATATATATATATATATATATATATATCTTATATCTGTGTTCTTAAAAGGCTTTTAATCATAACAAACCAATAAAACAAGTGTCAAATTTTGGTTTTTAAATACCATTCTCCACTAAAAGGAAGGAGTGATTCTTGAAGAAATGGCTATATTCAATGTTAGGTCAAGGAAAGCCCAAGAAAGCTGAGGTCATCTTGTTGCAAGTAAGTGCTCAAAAAATTAAGAAGAGCAAATAATTCAAATTGAGAAGCCACTTTGTAGAGATTCCTACTTATCATGTCTGTATCAAATGACTATCAAAATAAATAATGATAGAAACTAATTATAATCTATTCAGTAAAATAAGAATCCTTGAGTAAATACTGTTCTAAAAATTAATGAATTAATATATGTGGGAGAGGGAAAACTTCTTCTATAGAGGAAAAATATGCCAACAATAAATATGGAAATAATAATGAAGATAGCATATCATCAATAAATGTTAAAATTAATGGATAAAACTTTCATGAGGAACAAGATATTTACACAAAGTAGGTCCCCCAGAATTACTTATTATCACAAGGAGAAATTATCACTTCATACTTTAAACAAGTGATCAATATTATCATCATCAGTAATGTGAAAACCAACATCATATAGCTTTTAATGTTATGCACCAAGAAGTCATCACTTTTGTGTTATTCCTGCAAACAATCAGAAATTCAATTTGATATTGAAGAAAATCAAATGAGCTCCAGTCCCATGTATTCTTCAAAAATCTCAACACAATAGTTTAAAGAAAGGGTAAGAAAACGTTCCAGATTAAGGAAATTAACACAAATTAGGGCTAAATCTAATGCATAAACCTGGTAATTCTAGAACTGGATATGGGGGAAAAGAAATAAGTGACATTGCTGGGGATTTTATAAAATGTTGGTATGGACTATGAATTGGATAATAGTGTTGCATCAATTTTTGATACTCTGATTTTACTAAATAATTATACTTCAGTTATGAAAAAGACTATTCTTGTTAGGAAACATACTCTGAGGTACTTAGGGATAAAAAGGCAAGAGGTCTTAACTCACTATGAAATGGCGTTATAAAAATATGTATATTTATGTAAATGTGTGTATAAATATACATATATATAAAGAAAATGATAGTGGAAATTATAAAAAATCTAAACAATTATTACTCTATATAAAGGGTATATGGAAGTTTTTTATAGAGTTCCTCATACTGTTTTCAGAAGTTTTCTTTAAGTTTGAAATTATAAAAAAGTTAAAATAAGACAGATTTGAGATAAAACAACCATTCTCAAATTATTCATTGTTGTAGGTTTGCCTTACAAGTGTCCTCATGATGAACTATGTTCTGTGATAAAATTACCAAGTCCTTTCTTCATATCTTATGAATCGTTGAATACAAATGACTAAAAGCTACTAAATTTCCAATGAATCAACTCATTTAATGTTTCTAAAACTCATGCTCATGAAGAAATATTGGGATAATTGGAATTCATTGATGTCTAAAATATGGTATTTTATTAAGAGTATGCCACACATACATTTAAACACCTGTACTCAAATATTTTCACAATTTTAGGAAAAGGTACATTATGGTAAAACCATCAGTAATATGATCATATGTTGACTGAAGTTTACATTTGCTGTTATTTTCTTTTTTATGTAGAATTACTGGTAGGTAAAATCCAACCTTATTAATTTCCTCTCTTTTGAGTTTTTAAAAATATTCTTAGCGTATAGTAAGAAGAATTGCTTATAGTGATAATATTTTTTGCAAAATTCTTTTGAATAAGACTTCCAGATTTAGACATATGCCTGTATTGCAATTCAAATATGACTCCTATATTTCTATTGCTAAATTGATGTTTCTATCTCAGAAAAAGTAAGGAATGCAGATATTCTTCCTTCCAATTTTAATGACCCTTTAGCATCATCATGAGGTCTTTTCAATATTAGAATGGTCATCTAAGTGTTCTATGGTTCAAAACAAAACTGGTATACAAAGGCTAATAACACCAATACTTATAGTAGAAAAAAAGATCTGAAATGTCCATCAACCGATAAATGGATAAACAAAATGTGGTCTATCCATACAATGGAATTTTATTCATCCAGAACAAGGAATGAATTACTGATATAGACTACAAGGTGGACAAATTTTAAAAACACTATGCTAAATAAAAAAAACTAGGTACAAAAGGTCACTTATTTTGTGATTCCATTTATATGATATGTCCCAGTGTAGGCAAAATCATAGAGACAGAAAACAACTTAGTGGTAGCCAGGGGGGAAGGGGTTGTTTTTGCTTAGTGGAGATTGGTTTTTGGGGGGAGAGGTTAATGAAAATGTTCTGGAATTAGATAGTAGTGATGGTTGCACAACCTTATGAATGTACTAATAACCACTAAAGAGTACACTGTTAAATAATTAAAATGATGAATTTTATGTGATGTGAATTTTATCTCAAAAAATATAATTCCATGAGACTGTACCAAAAATTGTACACTGGTTGGGAGATCTAAGAGACTTCAGAATCCTAAGTTCATGATTCTCAGCCTTCTTTATGGAAAACATTATCTGGTTGGGAGGGAAGATGTAAAAGTGAGATGAGATGACAGAACGTATTAACCTGCAAGGATAGCATTCAAAACATAGCTGACATTCTTGGTGAGAACAATTTTTAGTTCAGGAGAATCACAGGGAACCAATGACTGTGCCAGGTTATGCTTCAGTCACTTTGCCAGGTCTTACTCCAGGGACACATGCAACAGTTCTCTGGACATAGGGTGAGAAAAATCAAGTGCTAGCATCTAAAGTGACAGATTACCCAGTGACTGATAAGCTAGCCACAAAGAAGCCAGAATTGAGGTTTTTAAAGAGAAACTGATGGAATTACAAGACAGTTGTATCTAGAATGCACGTATAAAGATGAATTAACAAGAATCATATAAACCTATGGTGGTCGATTGAATCATTTCCTCCCCAAAGACATGTTCAATTCCTAATTCCTGGCCTTTGGCTGTGAACTCATTTGTAAAAGGACCTTCAAGGATCCTATTTGGATGATACCAAATTGAATCAGGGTGGGCCTTAATTCAATAAGGCTGATGTCTTCATATGCAGGGAAAATTGGACACTCTTGGTCAGAAGGAGAGACTCTTAAAGAGATGTCATCCCACTCTAATAGAGAGTTCAGGGTCACCACCAAAACCACAACTCACATAGGCTCTGATAGAAAGACAGAGCAAGGTCACTTCCCTAGTGTGGTCTGTTCCCCATATCCAGTGGGTCTCAATCCATTGGTAGATGTTCTATGCTTAGCAGCCCTCTCTTGTGTTCTTGTGCTGCTGCAGTGTAGGAATCCCGCTCCCTCCCTGAGCGGGACAGATAAACCACCAGAGTGCCCACCAGAATCAATTGTCTTCAGTGTTTACATATTCTAGGGGCAATACTAGGAGGAATTTACTCACAGTCCCTTATCTCCTAAAGATTTGTATTTTATCCTGCCAGACTGACACAGCAGGTCCTGAGCACAGGATGTAATTTTGTGTTCCAGACAAAGATGGCAGGCTATGCTAAGACTGCCCAATACAACAACATGTAAGTAGAAAACAGAGGGGAAAGAGATGACAATATGACAAGGCATAAAAGAAAATATAACAGTAAGTGGAATAATAATAAATTAATGCCAAATAAAAGATTTTCAAAGTGGAGCTCAAAAATAGCTTAACTATATTCTGCTTAAAGAAACATATCTTAGATAGAAAGACACAGAAATGTTCAAAGATTTTAGTGAAATGAAAAGGAAAAGCCATGCAAGAAATTTGTTTTTCACATTATATGCAATTACTATGGAATATCACCCAATACAGCTATTTGAAGGTGTCATTTGAAAATAATTTATTCTACATTTAATTTGGGGCCCTCATTTTTTTACGTTTGATGCATCTTAATTCTTTCATGGAACAGCAGTTGTGAAAAGTTGATTTAACAAAAAGGTATTAAAGGCTCTAGGTGGGATTGTGGATTTGTCTGTTTCTCTTATTATTGTTGCCAATCTTTGCATTATACATAGTGCTGTTTAATTACAAGAAATAGACATATCTAAGATTTGCATTTTATAGTTTAGTTGACTCCATTATGAATATAAAATTTCACTTCTTATCTTCAGTGATATTTCTTGTCTTAAGGTCTAGTTGGTTTGATATTCATATAGCCACATCACTTTCCATTGTATGGTTTTGTTCTTGCATAGTTATGTACCCCATCCTCTTACTTCCAAATACTTCATGTTGTTATATTTAAATTTTTTCTCATGTAATAATACAAGTTAAAAACTGGTTCTGATAGTTTGTCTTTTCATTTTCTCTAAATACCTATAAATTTTTCTATATATATATCATAAATTACAATAATTATTACAATAATTATGTTTTAGTTGGTTTTAAGGTTAACATCTTGCTACCTGTTTTCTATTTACCTCATCTGTTCTTCATTCCTTTATTTCTCAATTTCTGGAATGTTTAGGATTAAGTACTTTTTTCATTATTTTTTTATATAATTTATTAACTTTTGAGTTTTGTAATTTTTATAATATTCATTATTCTTTTTCTAGTGTCTACTTTAATATTTTTAGCATATTCTGAAAAAAAATCATAAGAAAGTTACCAGGTTTATATACATGTAGCCAATTCCTGAGTTTGATGCTCTTGTCACATATTTTACATTTATGCATATTTTAAAATACACAAGACGTGAGTTTTGCTGTTGCTTTACTCACATGCCTGTATCAGTTGCATGCTTTCATTTGGAGTCATTTTTCTTTTCTTCTCTATAATTCATTTTATTTTATTTTATTATCTTTAAAGGAGCTTTAGATTACATAAATATTAGATTAAAAATACAGGGGATTCCCTCCCCCTCCCCCTGCACATTAACAACATCTTTTATTAGTGGGGTACACATTTGTTAAAATTGATGAACACGTATTGAAGAATTGCTATTAACAATGGTCTAAAGATTGCATTTTGGTTTACAATTTGCCTCGCATAATTTTATAGGTTTTGACAAAATGTTAAATGGCCTGTATCCATCATTGGAATGTTATGCAGAACAATTCCAATGTCCCCAAATGCCCCATGTTACATCTATTCTTCCCTCTTCCTCCCAACAGAATCTTTTGTGACCACTACCTTTATATCACATTATTCTATTACTAGAATATTGTCTACTTTAGTCTGTAGTTACATTCCCCCTTATTTTTGTTCATTCCTTAATCTTGAGGGTTTGGGGATGTTGATGCCCACACTGCTTCCAATTGAGAGGGTGCTTAGAATAGGATAATTTTTCATAACCTAGAAAAACTTTCTTTCGTGTTTCTTTGCCTTTACTTTGATAGCTATTTTCCTGTTTTCACAGGTTTTTTTAAATTTTTAACATCGGTGTGCTACTCCATTGTATTTGTCTTCCAATTTCTGCTTAGAGTAAGTTGTTTTCTTTATTACCGATGATAATGAATGCTTTCAATGTTTTCTAATTATATTTGTCTTCTAACACTGCCTATGATGTACACAGTTATGGTTTTCCTTTAGTCTTTGAGGGGTTAAATGATGTTTATGAAACAATGAATAGATAGCTTTAATATACTATGGAAATCTTTGGTGATTATCTATTCAAATATTGCTTCTGCAAAATTCTTTCTTATTTTTTTGACTTTAATTCCATGTATGTTAGCAAGTTTTACTATGTCTCACATGCCTCTTAACCTATATTTGGTTCTTTTTATTTTTCTTTCTCTACATTTTATGGAACAGTAACATAAAGAGTTTAAAATATTCTGTTTTCATAGTGGAAGATCCTAGTTATTCTGTTACTTTTGCAATAAAGATTCTGAATATCTTGTTCAATATAATACTCAATAAGTGTAAAGATAAATCTGAGCCTTTTCCAATAAATAAATATCATGATGAACAATTTTCTAGGTCTCAAAATTAGGGTCAACTCCCCTCTTTAACTGTGGGTTGATATCTAATTTTCTTTAGGTTAATTTATTTTCAGGTAGAATTTGATTCCCTCTAATGGTTGCTACATATTATCTTAAAATAAAGAGGAAGACTCTTCTTTCTTCCATTTTTCTAGTCACACCTCACAATCTTCCCATGTTTCATATGTGCAAAATAGATGAACATACAGACCTGGCAAATTAGAAAAATGGAAAAAAGATTACACAAGGAAATCAGTTTTAATATAGAAAAAATACAATCAAAAGAACCTTATAATAACTGAAATCTATGAAGTCTATTTAATTTGAAGCCTTCCCCTCCCTTTTCCATATATTTTTTCCTCATTTTCTTAGCTTTAACTGAGTATTAGCTTATTTACATAGTACCAATGCTTGATCTTCAAAGGTAACTCTACCATTGCAGAAACCTTTGTTTCCTGGGGTATACTTAACACCTACAACAATAGTTTCTGTTTATTTGTTGTTTATTTGTGGGTATAGATTAAACATTAATTAATGATTCTTTGATAATAACATTTTTTTGATCAAATCTTTAAGGGCTTGTTTTACCTGCTGGTTCCTTAAGGTATAAATGAAGGGATTCAGCATGGGAGCAATGGAGGTATTGAGTACTGCTACACCTTTGCTAAAAGCCACCCCTTCCTTTGCCGAAGTTTTGACATACATGAAAATGCAACTCCCATAAGAAATGGAAACCACAATCATATGGGAGGAACAAGTGGAAAAGGCCTTTTTCCTTTGCTGGGAAGAAGGAAACTTCATAATTGTTCTAAGGATGAGTGTGTAGGAGATAATCACCAAGGTCAAAGTTACCATGAGTGTGAATACAGCTAGGAAAATCCCATGAGCTCTAGAAATGCTGTATCTGTGCAAGAAATCAACAACAAAGTAGAAGGGTCACACCCGAAATGGTCAATAACGTTGGAGTCACAGAAATCCAGTTGGAGACCCATAATCACTGGAGGAAAGATAACGAGGAAACCATCTAACCAGGAGCTGATGACAAGCCTGTTGCAGGCTTTGTTGCTCATTATACTTGTGTAATGTAGAGGTTTGCAGATAGCCACATAGCGATCATAGGACATAACAGCCAGAAGGAAAAACTCTGTTGCTCCCAGCAGGATTGAAAAAAATACTTGTGTCAGGCAAGCATTATAGGAAATGGTTTTGTCTCCTGTAACAATGCTGATGAGAAATCTAGGAATACAGGCTGTTGTGAATGAAATTTCTAATAGTGAGAAATTCCTGAGGAAGAAATACATGGGAGTCTTCAAAGAAGCGTTTGTCAGTGTTAACATGATGATGGTTGTGTTCCCACTTACACTCAATAAGTACGTGAAGAACATAAAGAAGAATATCACGATTTGTAAGTCTGGGTCATCCGTAAGTCCCAGAAGAATGAACTCTGTTATTGACGTCTTATTTGGCATGCTAAGCTCTGAATTCTGGTACATCTGTAGGCAGAAATAAGAGTAGATGTCAATTCACCACATGATTTCAAATACCTTTGAAGTGCTTATATTCTGCACCAAAAACCAAAATGTGCATTTAACAAAAAATGGCAAAATAGCTATCCCTCACAATTGTAATCATTTTTCAGAATCTGTTTAGCAGTAAAAAATTAATTGTTTTTATTAATTCAAAAGTATAGATTTTTAATCTCAGCTTTGTTAGTCACCTATTATATATATATTTTTTATTTTACTTAACTCACAGACTGTTGTCTAGAATTTTACAGTTATAAAAATGGATAGCAAGATAAATATTTTCCTTATTTCACTGTGCTATTGGGAAGATTAAGCAAGTTATTTAAATACATAGTATTTTGTTAACTTTAATGGCCATAAATTATTAGATGTTAATTTTGTCATTGGAAAATATATTTATGAGTCACAAGGAAATTGTTATCCTAATGTTACGTGGTTTCTATTCATAGTAAAAAACAAACAAACAAACAAAAAACAAAACTATTTATGACAAATTTAATAAAATACTTCCCTTTTTGCCTTAATGCAAAATTGAAACTCTTAGCTCCTCCTCTGACTTATATTGGCACACAACAATGCCAATCATTGTGAAAAACAAAGCCATGGAGGGAGCCGGTGTAGCTCAAGAGGTTGAGCACGCACAATATTCTGGGTTCAGCCCACAGGCCTGGTAACTAAAAACAACAAGAACAGCAAAAGCCATGGAGATAAAATTTCAATTCGGCTTCTCAATAATGGTGATTGCAGATGAATCCCATTAAGAGTAAATACATTATTTCAGAAAGTTGTATGACTGCCTTGTACAAGCTCTGCTATCAAAAATAATAATCCGATAAAGTTATATTTCATGTAGTGTAGTTTCCAAGGATGTAACAGGAAAAGTACATATGTTAGAAGTAAGACAATAATATATAATTTAAGTTATTATTATTACTATAGAAAAATATCCATATATCCCTGAACCCATGTCCAACAAACCTCTGAGTATGACCTATTAAATGACTCATCCTACAGATGAAGAAATTAAGGTACAGAATGCTCATATGTCCTGCCGAAGTTCAGATGGGTAGCATGTAGCAGATAGTGTAGCATCCGTGCCTGTCTTGTACTGTGCCATTCTCACCGCTTAACATAGACTCAAGCTTAATTTTATCTAATGAAAGAAAGACTGAATGAATAACTGAATAAATTATTTCCAGCCGAGAGTAAGACTGCCCTCAGGATTCCAGGATTTTTTTCAGAAGTATGAGATTAGCTTCTGTATTCATCCATCAATTATTCTGAATTAGTTGATCCTGACTGATGTAGATATGAATAGTGCCTAGGTAATACAAATCTTAGAAATGTGGTGAGGCAGATGCTTAAAATCCTAGAAGATATTTACCTGGGAATTTCAGAATGGTCTACTGCTATCATTTCTAGGAAAGGAGAGATAGGCTTGTTGATGCTTCGTATACCATGTGCAGAGTGTGTTTAATTAACAGATTCAAAGTGTAAGGTTTCAGGCAGTATGCAGATCACAATGAAACAGGTTACGCATCTTGTCTCTGGAATAACTGTACTCTCAACTCTGATAAAGTCTGGCTGAGATAACTGGACCTGACTTCCTCCTGGGGTAGTGTGATCAATTTATTACTTCAGCTCTCACAAATTTTAAAAGATATAGGCAGAGAATATAATCCAAGAACTGGTGAAATGCTCTCAGGTTGCATAGCAGAAAAAGCAATTGTTAGAATTCTGTAACCTGAAATTAAATTATCAATGAAAGTGAAGGAACTGGGCTCCACTATGTCATGGACACTTAATCCTCAAAAGCTGTGTGGAAAAGAGCAATGCCCGGAGGCATCTGCAGAACCTCAGAAGGAGGTCAGTAGTCACCAGCAGAGAAATACAACATGCACACTGGTTAGTTCTAAACATTGCCATAAGAATCACAAGTGTCCCCTGCCACAAAAAGCCCACCTGAAAAGAAAATTATGGTGGAAAAACTTTAGATATGAGGGACAGATATTTAATAGACTTTGAATTGTTTGAACACTTACCCAGGGGAATGAATTAACCTAAAATAGACTTTTAATCTGGAAATATGGATTTATTTTTAGTGAGTAAGTTCCATTTTTTTTTATCCCAGCAATAAGATTAGAGGATCCAGAGCAAGATGAAATTTTATTTGGAAGGCAAAGAATCTACATTTTTTGTATAATCAATAAGTAGCGGCAAAATATTTACCCTTTTACCAGTATTGTTATATATAGTTTACAGATATCTGATACTAAGAAATATTCAAAATAATAATTATCTGTAAAAAAAAAACACATTTATTTAAATGTCCCAATTTCTAGGACACAGGTTCTACAAAGAACACTTAGAACAAGTGGCAGATCTGCCACTTTGGGGCTAAGTCTCAATATAGATGAACACCAACCAAACAGACTTTAGGTTGAGAATATGGAGAAAACACTTACCCAGCCCTAAGTAAACTAATATATAAATTTTCCAGGGTTTGGAATATCAGACAGTATAGTCCATTATTCTCACACCTACACACATGGCAATTAAAAAAAAAAAAAAGAAAGAAGGATAAGCCAGAATGTTGTAGTATTTCTTTTGCCATATTTTGTGGCTTAGTGTAGTTCCCATTTGATTACTCTTTATCAAAATCCATCTATTTCTCAATCCAAAGCCTGGATCCATAGGATGAGAAAATCCAATGTGTATTTTTCCATAGACATTTTTGCTGGAATTTAAATGATATGTATTTCATGGCTTTTCTAATATTGCTGAGTGATGCAGGTTTTTAAAATATCTTTTCTCCAAAAGAAAGAGGCACATGTGTTTTTGAATATGTTACAGGAGGTAATGTTTTCTGTAGGAAACATATAGTTATCCCTCTGGAGACATAAAAACTAATGAATCTACAATGCAGTTAATTAAGGCAACACTTTTTAATTGGATTCCCTTAGGAGCAATTAGTTGGAGGAATATAGATTCTAGCTATAACGCTTGAATATTCAGAAATGAAAGGAAAGACTGATGAAATAATGATCCCCTGTTTGCATATTATCCTTCTCATTACGCTTTTAAATTGGGAGAGACTAACCTTGTCTTCTGTTCTATTTCAATGAGAAAATATGAAGAGACCTAGAAGAAAATCCAACCTAGGTAATTCTATAGTGCCACAGGCTGACTCAGTTATAGCATTAGTAGTGTTGAGGTTCTCCATTGGAAAGATTATGAACTTTTATGAAGTGGTATAAAAAAGAATTATGCATCTCTTAAAATAAAAGTTAGTATTTTTGAATTTAGAGAACATAGTTAAAATGCGTGGTCCCATATTGGATATATTTAGGGTGAAATCTTAGGTCACTAGCATACTTGATTCTAGGCTTTGAAATTAAGTATATATAAAGTATATAGAATTATAATGTATATAATGTAAAATATATATACCTGTCACATAAAAGTCTTATTTTTTATCACTGTGTTAACGAAAGTTGAAAATAAAGCAAAAATCATATCGTGAAGTATATGGAAAAAATAGACCTCAAATGTAAATATGTTGATTATGACAGATATAAGTACTTTAATAATATTTCATCAATTGTAACAAAGGAAATAACGTTAAAAATTAGTACAATTATAGGAAAATGCTACCATCAATACTGACAAAATTTTAGAATCCAATCAAGGTGTTGGTGGTGGGGTGGTATACAGGAATCCTGTATTTTAAGTGTGATTGTTGGCAAAGTTGCAAATAATCTAATAAAAAATCATATTGCAAACTGAAGGACTACATTAATTTTTCCTATCATGTGAGCTCAATTTCAACATTTCTACCCGCTTAAAAATTAGTAAAATATCCAAAAATTTAGTATGCTTTTAGCCAGAGGAATGGAAGTGGGGATGGTGAGATGTGGTCCAATTCTGAATATACTTTGAAGACTCCACAATATTGGTAATGGAATACATGTTAAGTGTAAAAAAAAGAGAGAAGATAAGGATGAATTTGTGATGTTTGGCCCTGGTATTTGCAAGAAAAGAGTTGACAGGAAAAAGTTGGACAATAATTGGAAGTGTTGGATTTGATTTAGTCAACTACACAGTCATATGTACAGGTCTGGAGTTGACAGGAGAGATATGAACTAGAGATAAAAATTTGGGAATTATCATCATATCCATGTGATTTTAAACATAAGTCTAGATGAAAGCATGTTAGGAAAAAGGATAGGAAGAAAAGATAGCCTATACAAAGGCTGCTCCTTGGGCCAATTCTGCATATAGAAGTAAAAGAAATGTTGAGGAACCAATAAAAAAGCTGTAGAAAGAGCTCACAGCGAGGTAGGAGGGAGGAATGCCAGGTGTGTGTGGTATCATGAACATCAAGTGGAGAAAGGGTTGCAGACAGAGGAAAGGCTGCCCGTGTTCTGGCTCTTGAAAGAAAAAGTGAAAATCTGTCACAGAAGGAGACAAAATTATGGCATGCCTCAAATCCTTTCTGTACATAATTTTCCAAATGCAATATCTAGTTCAGAGATATGAAAGGAATAAAGGGATACTGTAAATTCAGAAACAAACCAACAATGTCTACAGATTTGGAAGTATCTAGCTATAACAAATTATGTGTATATATTCAAGGAAAAAAGTTAATCTATCCTGCCTATAATCTCTTTCTTAAAATAAATCTAAATATAGGCTCACTGATGGTTCAGACGTCATACTTGTTTTCCTTTCTTAACAACCCTTTCACAGGTGTCCTTTTCTCACAATACAAAGGATAAGCCCACTTCTCACCTATCTTCAATCAATGTTTTATCATTGATCCATGGTTTTAAACCCTATATGGCACTAAAGAGACTATTCAATATATTGATGAAATTGTCTCACTTTATCTAAGGTACCATAATCAACTTCACTCTTCCTGTTAAAGCTTCATTTTCGTATGCAATTTTTTTTTATATATATTTTTTTTCATGAAGAATCAATTTCCACATTGCAAAATGTAGAACATAACTTGTAAACAAGCAACTTTTGTTGTTTAATTGGAATGTAACAGCATTAATATGGATGGCTTATGACTTTGGACTAGTAGAATAGAAAGCACAACTGTAAGCTCCAGGAAATTACTTAATATAAAAATCCTGACCTGCCATCAACTATTTGGAAACATTATCATTTTGGGTTTGTCTGTGGCCCCTCAATTGCCTGTAGATTACTTCTTCTACGCCATAAGGTTACTCTGCCCCCACAGCTTAGTTTGTAGGTAAAGGGCACATGTGAGTAAATGACCACTTTTATGATCCCACTGGGTACAAACAACAGTCTAAGCCAGTCAGTGAAAGGATAGTCCTAACTCTCAGAACAAAGTAGTGCTTGCTCATTCCCTTGCTGTCTGCTCTCAGAGTTTTTTTTTAAATAAATTGATTGATTAATAGAATAACTTGTAGAATAAGAATAAATGTGTATTTAGTAAAAGGCTTTTAGTTTTCTTGGTTATCTCTTCCAATAATCACCTTTGAATCATGTCTCTGCTGTAACCCAACATGGAACCTATATATAAAGAGTGCCCTCAGGTCATAACTGGCACTTGGCTTAATTGAATACATGGTAACTGAATAAGTCTACTCGTGCTCTCTCTGCACAGTACAATCTCTTGAATACATGTTTGTCTTTCTATAAGTTTCCATGCTATCCAGATATTACTTCTGCCTATTTCTTGGTATGCTCCAGCTGTCCTTTATATGAATCAAGGAAAAGTTAGCCTCGTTTGAATGACCTCTTACACTGAGCCCTAAAGTCACTTGTTTCTCCATAAATGATGAATTGTGACAGCACTATGTGTTTTTTTTATCTCCTGACTTTTTAACTTGAGAAAATTTTAATTGCTCAAAAAAGGTGAAAGAACAGTAAACAAACAAAATTGGCCCTTTTCTTAAATTTACCAAAATTTCTTGAAAAGTACCATATAAATAGACTATATATTATTTTTGTGGAACAATTTAAGAGTAAGTAGCAAACATCATGACATTTAAACACTTTAGCATATTCACCTAAGAGCAAGCTCATTCTCCTACTTAATCACAATAACATTATCACATCCAACAAACTGGGTATGATATTGTAATAGTATGAAAAATGTAGTTTCTATGACTGAAAAAATCAGGCAAATTTAAGTTCCTATTTTTACTTTAAAACAAAACATCATGGAAAACATTATACTTTTATTAAGATATTGCATAAAATTCTTTTGAGATTAATATAGCTTTCTACTTCCAAAATAAAAGATCCAGTCAGTATTAAGTGTAATCCATTTTCAATAACTCAAGAACTCAAATCGCTTTTTTCATTTTCAACTTGAAGAGTGACAGATCTTTAAGTTGTAGGAAAACAGAAATAATGATACCAACAAGCAGATTGAGAAGAATTTTGAAAATTGTTTGCTTCAAAAATATTAACTATACATAATATTATTAAACCTATTTATAAAGAAATGATTTCAAATATTTTGAAAAATATATCAAAAAATTTTCACATTTACTTGAAGTAAATGAACATTTATTCTGAAAAACAACTTGTTTTCATTATTTAGATATAGATGTAAAATATTTAAAAGAAAATGAGGTGGCTCTTTTAATTAGACAATTTGCAAGTCTGTCTCAAATTCCTATGGATTAATATAATGCTATTAAATTATGTCCCAACACTGGTCTTCATAGATATATTCTTTCATTATATATTTATATTTGATTCAAGATTCATTCACTCAATAGGCTCTGATAAATAGAAGTTATCCAATCTTTTCTCTTTCCTAATACTGCTGTTTTTGAGGAGTCTAATGTAGTAATTTTGAAAAGTATATAGTGTTTTCTTCTATATTTTCTCACAATTGACTTAAGATTAATCATCTTTGGGAAAATACAGCATCATCATATTGTCTCCTTCTTAGAGCCTTACATCAAGTGTCATAAAGCGTCAGTGATTCCCAGTATTGGTGATGCTAAATTTGATTATTTGTTAAATAGGTCTTCCAGACTTCTCCACTGCTTTCTTTTTATAGGAATGGTGCTGCTGTGAGACTGTGAATATTCTGTTTCCTGAAATAGTTCCCACATTAATTTTAACATCCATTGGTGATCCTTTTATTGACGACTTGTACACAGTTCTCCTTTGATAGATTCATACATTGAGTAAAAATCTTTCAAAAGGAGTTATCTTGACATATATGTATTGCCTATGATCCAAATTAATCTGCTAGTTTCCAGTGTCTCAATGATTGTTTGAAATGGGTAGCTTTTTAATATCCCAAACCTAACGGTGCATTATACCATCATTCATTAAATGATAAACTTATTTTTAATTAAATTATATAGGTAAACCTTATCAAATATGTGGTTTGCAAATATTGTTTTCCATTTTGTAAGCTGTCCTTTTGCTTTCATGATAAAGTACTTTGATGCATAAAAGTTTTTAAATTTGATGAGGTCCCATTTGTCTATTTTTTTCTTTGGTTACACATGCTTCAGATTGCCTAACACAAGGTCCTGAAGATGCTTACCATTTATCTTCTAGTAGTTCTATAGTCTGATACTTGTATTAAGTCTTTGAATGATATTGAGTTGATTTCTGTATAAGGTTTGAAGTAGGGGTCCTTATTCATTTTGTTGTTAAGTACATCCATTTTTCCAGGAGCAGTTCCTGAAGAGATTACTCTTTCTTTCTTAATTGAGTGAATTTGATACCCTCATAAAAAAAAAAAAGTTGGTCATAGATATAGCTCTCAATTCAAATTTATTGGTCTACATGTTGAACCATACTCTTTTGACCACTGTAGTTTTGTAATAAATTTTATGATTGTTAAGTATGATTTCTGCAAATTCTTCATCAAGATGGCTTTGAGTTTTCAGGAACTCTTTATAGTTCCATATAAATTTGATGATTTACTATTCCATATCTGCAAAGAAGGCCTTTGGAATTTTGATTTCAAAAAATTGCATTGACTCTGTAAATCACTTTGTGTAGAATTGAAATTTTAACAATATTCAGTTTTCCAACCCATCATCACAGAATATTCTTTCATAAATTTTGGTCTTCTTTCATTTCTTTTAGCAAGGTTTTGTAATTTTCTTTGTACAAGTCCTCTGCATCCTTGGTTATATTTATTGTTTGATATTTTATTTTTTAGATGCTTTTGTAAATGGAATTTTTTCTTGATTTCCTCTTCAGATTTTATATTGCTAGTATATAGAAACAGTATTGATATTTGCATGTTGACCTTATACCCTGCCACTATGCTGAATTCATTTATTAATTACAGTGTCTTTGTTGTGGATTTTTCAGGATTTTCTGTATATTGGATCATGTTATCTGCAAATAGGGAAAATTTAACTTCTTTTTCAGTTTTGCTGCCTTTTATTTCTTTTTCATGCCTAATTGCTCTGGTTAAAACATCCAGTTCAAGGTTGAATAATTGTTATGGTGGGCATCCTTGTTTAGTTCCTGATTTTAGAGATAACACTTTCAGTCTTTCACTATTGAGTAGGAATTTAACATTTGGTTTTCATATATGGTCTTACGAGGTTTGAAGAAGTTTCCTTCTATTCCTATTTCTCTAAGTATTTTACCAAGAAGGTGTGCTGGATTTTGTCTAATGCTTTTCTTGCAACAATTGATGTGATCATGTGTTTTTTTTTCTTCCCCTGGTTCTCTTAATATAGTGTAACAACAACAAGACAAACAACTCAATAAAGAAATGGGCAAAAGACTTGAATAGCCATTTTTCCAAAGAAGATAAACAGAGTGCCAAAAAGCACATGAAAAGATGTTTGACATCATTAGCCATTAGGGAAATGGAAATCAAAACTACAATGAGATAAAATTTCAGCCCCACTAGAAAGGGTATGATTAAAAATTTAAAAAAAAAGGAAAATTACAAGTTTTCTTGAAGATATTGAGAAATAGAAACAATCATTCATTGCTGGTGGTAATATATAATGTTGCAACAGCTGTGGAAATGTTGCATGGTTCCTAAGAAAGTTGAGTTTAGAATTAACATGTGACCTGAAATTATCTCTTCTAAGTATATATCGAAAAGAATTGAAAAAGAACTTGAACAGATATTTGCATGCTGATGTTCATAGTTGCATTATTCACATTTGTCAAAAGATGGAAGCAACCCAAGTGTCCATTAACCAATGAATGGATAAATAAAATGTGGTGGATACATGCAATGGATTATTATTCACCTGTAAAAAGGAATCAAATTCTGATGTATACAACAACATGAATACATCTTTAAGACATCACCTTGAATGAAATAAGACAGACACAGGAGGAGAAATAGTGTATAATCTCACTGATAAAAAATAATTAGTGTAAGAAAATTCTTAGATTAAGAGACTAGAATATGGGTTACCAGGGGTTGGTGTGGAGATAGGGAATGGGGAGAAATGCTTAGATTGTATAGTGTTTCTATTTGTGATGATGAAAACATTTTGGTAATGTATGCTGAAGATGGTAACAAAATTTTTTGAACATAATTAACATTATTAAATTGTGTATTTAAATGTCGTTAAAAAGGAAATTTTAGGTTTTATATATGTTACTAGAATAAAAATTTTAAATAAAAAAGAAAAGGATTTTACAACACAAACATGGAACCACAATATAAACTATGGACAATAGTCAATAGTACAATTATAATAACATGCTTTCATCAGTTGTAATAAATGTACCATACTAATGCAATGTGTTAAAAAATGGAGGTGATGGATTTATGGGAACTATGTATTTTATGTGAATTGTCACTAATCCTACAACTTCTCTGAGAAAGCATAACAAATGAAAAAACCAAAATGCCAGCTGGTGTTTTATAGGCTCTTTTGGAGATTTTTTTTTTTATCTTCCCTTTATTTCCTTGGGGACACTATGCCCCTTGGCTTTTCCCTTAAAGAAGCATTCATTCATTTTAAATAATTGACAACTAGTAAATACTTCCCAAGTGTCAAAGTAATACTTTTAGTTATGATAATTTTTGTGAAGATTTGCTGGGTGAAGTAAGAGGTACACATGTATTATCTCATAAATTATTTTGTAAAAAAACAAGAGTTTGTTAGAAATGTTTACTGTCCAAAGCATAAATACTACCATATTTTCAGATATATATGATAGTGAAGAAAAACAAGTTACTAAAACATTCATACTTCAGTTCTCTACTTTGAATTAACCTGATATATCCTTTTATATTAATTTTCCTGCTTACAAAATTAAATATTGTTTTCCAATTAGTATGTTCACCATTCATTATGGTTGATTCTTGCTTATGTTCTCTAAAGGAAAAAAAAAAATACCACCATATAATGCAAGAGATAAGTACATAGTGTTGTTACTTTTCTTTTAAAATTACAGAAAAATTGCAAATATCAAGTAAGTTTGAAGAAAAATAAGAGTGAAATAAAGATTAAATTTTATTATTTCTATTCAAGTAAAACATTAATCATTTCTCATTTTCTGTTTTATGAATCCAAAAATACAAGAGTATAATGCTTCAATTATGCACTTATACCTTATTTCTAATACTTTGGTGGTTTAAACTAGACATGGCACCATATAAATGTGAAGGAATGACAATTACATATATCTCTCTAGAAAATGAGTACCCACACAACTCTAAATGTTAAAGATAACAAGGCAAGATGGCAAGATGATATCTTTCCTGGAGAATTGGCTTTGTTTTTTAAATAAGTGCTTAAAAATATAAAATATTACTCCTTGGAGGTGCTAATTCTGATCAGCACACGTGAACAATGATAAGTCATTGAGAACTACTGATTGCCAAGTTTGCACTGGTTGCAGAATTAATTCTGATTCTAGATTTTTAAATTAGTCTGATACCCAAAATGAAACCATAGATGTTCAATATATTTTTCAGAATGAGGTAGAGTTAAGAACAAGGACATATTAGGAAAAGAAACAATACTCAATTAAGGAGAAATCAAGGAATAAAGAATTGATTTATCTATAATTCTCTTAGGTATACCCTTTCCACCAATGACCTGGAGATTATTCTTTGAAGAATTAGTAGAAGAGGAGAAGAAATGTAGTAAGAGGTATAAAAAATGAGCAAATATTAATAAGGCAATATATTGTTTTAATCTAAAGAATAAATGATTACTGAATTCATATCACAGAGAAAGATATAATCACATACACAGAAAAATTATTAGACACTCAATATTTTTTAAAAAATAGAAAATTTCCAAAATAGGCAAATTGAATGGCAAAATTTAATCATTTAAAAATGGACTTTAAATATTTGAATTTAAAATAAAGAAGGTATTATTTACGACATAATTTGGTTTATTTTTTCTCTTAGTGCTTATTTTCAATGTTTTGAAGTAGTTTACTTGCCAAATTGTCAAGCTTTGCTCAAATTATGAGAGTAATAATCTGCTGCTGATGTAAAAGTCAATCAACTGCATCACTAATTTTTTAAGTTAAAATCATGACTCTAAAATATCTAACCAATCAGTTTTCTCAAATCACTAATAGTTTTGCAATTATTCATATCTCTTTGATAGAATATTGTTAAGAATGACTTCATTTTATTTAATATATAAATGCATTATTATTTAATATCACTGAAAAAATCATAATCATGATTATTACATTTTTATACATTTGCAGAAATCAAACTTATGTACATCATATTTAGACATTTATAAAAATAGAAAAAATTTATAGACTGCTTTGGATTTTGTATCTAAAATATATTTAGAAAACATTTCAGAAAATACATATTTTTTCAATGTCCTCACTTCAAAATGTATCATCTGAATTTGAATCAATTTAAAGAATGTCTTATTTTGAGATCTTTAGATTATTTTCTATTTTTATCTCTTTTAAATAATGTGATATATAGCTTATACAGAATATGGGAATTTAATATTTTGAGAAAGATAAAATATATCATTTTTAATTCCAACTTTTCCCTCTTTTGAAAACACTATCATATATTTATGGATATATTCTACTTGTTTACTGAACTTGCTTATTGTTGTAAATGTTTAAGTTTATTATTTTGGCTATTCCAAGGGACAAATCAGATCAGTAGAAAGTAAATCTATTTTATATACCATTCAAGCATTATGTGAATTTTATAAGATATCTATATAAACTGGTTTAGTTGATTAAAGATTTGAGAATAAGGCTGAAAAATAGTGGAGAAGATCAGCATCTTTGTAAAGTATGAATTTTAGTGAAAAATTACTTGGATTTAGTCAGTAAATTGTCAATGACCGTTTACATAATCATGCTATTCTTAGAAACCTTAACATTGTTTTAATTAAGGAATCTATAGTGAATGATAAATTATAAAGTGACATTTTCTAAAATATTGTTTTTCCCATTTAAACTATTAATAGGATAAAATAAAGTAAAATCATTACTAATTTTGTACCATCATTGCATCATTTAAGTGAAAAATAAAACTACTTGGTCTGCAACACACATAATTTTATTGTAGTGCTAGCAACATAATAGCTTTTCATATAAAGTTGAAATGAAAATACATTGAAACATGTTTTAGTATTGTAAAATTTATTCTTCTGGAAGATGCAATTACTGAAAATATTTCAGCATCCATGAGGAGAATTTTCTGTCTTTATTACCAGTAGTTCATTTGGAAGTTGAAAAAGACTACATTGGGGCTATAAAAATAGTTTGCATTAGTATGTAGTCTTTGGTTTAGAAATTAATTGCAGGTCTTAATTTACCAAACTGGCAATTTTTATTTTGATGAAATTAATAATTTAAAACAAGTGAATTGTGTTTAAATCCTGAACCAAGCACTTTTATATAATTTATTTAACAGGTGACCAAATCTGGATTTAGTAACAATTAACTGGAAGTTTACAAATAAGGGGGGCAACAAGTAACATGGGTTTTAGAGGTCAAATTCTAAAATTGAATTTACCTCCAAGGTTCATTTAAATTGATAGTTAAAAAGTCTTTCCATTTCACAGTTCTTTGATCATATCGTCAAATAACATGGAGGGTTGCATTATAAGTGTGTATGTTTCTGAATATGGATTTTAAATATCTTTTCCTGGAGATAAGGTTAATTGTGTAGTTTCTGATTTTGTAGTCTTTTATTTATAGAATTTAATTGAAATTACAAAAGTGAAATGAAGAACCATACCAAGCAGATAGAATTTATCCTACTAGGACTGACAGATAACTCTCAGTTACAGATGGCAATTTTCTTATTTCTAATTCTAAATTACTTGTTGAGCATTACAGGGTACTTAACTATCATTGCCCTCACTCTGTTGGATTCACATCTAAAGACACCAATGTATTTCTTCCTTCATAATTTTTCTTTCCTAGAAATCTCATTCACAACTGTTTGCATCCCCAGATTCCTAATCACCATTGTGACTAGCGAAAAGACCATTTCCTATAGTGGTTGTATGTCTCAGTTGTTTTTTAGATTTCCCTGGGTGTACAGAATTTTACCTTCTGGCTGCTATGTCCTATGACCACTATGTTGCCATCTGCAAACCTCTGCATTATGCATCCATCATGAGCAGAAGAGTTTGTCACCAGCTTGTACTCAGATCCTGGGTAATTAGCTTCCTGGTCATTTTCCCTCCACTGATTTTGGGTCTTAACCTGGATTTCTGTGCTTCAAATTCTATTGATCATTTTATTTGTGATGTTTCTCTTATCCTAGAGCTTTCTTGCTCAGACACACGGGTACTAGAATTGATTGCTTTTTTATTAGCTGTGATGACCCTTATTGTGACATTGTTATTAGTAATCCTATCTTACTTCTATATCATCAAGACAATTTTAAAATTCCCTTCAGTTCAACAGAAGAAAAAGCATTTTCCACGCGATAGTCTCACATGATACTTGTCTCCATCACTTATGGAAGTTGTATCTTCATCTACATAAAGCCATCAGCAAATGAGAGAGTTACTTTAAGTAAAGGAGTAGCTGGCCTCAATACTTCATTTGCAACTTTTTTTAATCCATTCATTTATACTCTGAAGAACAAGTAAGTTAAAAAGACCCTGTAAATTGTATTTTTTCTGTTTCAGAAAAATAAGACTATTTATTGAAATACCTAACATGGAAACATAAAAAAAAAAATTGAACAAAAATTAATTTGATACTTCTAGTTTAAGAATTCATATATAATAAACTCTATAGCTCACTTAAGCCACACTGAGTTTAGAAACTATTTCCATTCTATCCTTTCTGTGATTAACTTTCTGTTACTCCATATGAAAGTCTTTCTGTGTTTGAAATAAAAAATTACAAAATTATTTCCTCTACGAAAGATGTTTTAAGTTAAAATTATTAAAGGTTTTTGATTGTATTACATAATATAAATATTTGTAGAGCACAGAAATTTTAAATAAATAATTTAAATAATTGTATGTTGTATTATTTAAAGTCATATTCCTAAAAAACATCAGGTAAATTGAATTTTGTCATCATTATATATGCTTAAAATCTTCCAAGAAAACTTGCTCCTTAAAAGAATAATGTAGAGGTTAATTTTGTAGAGTGAGTATTTATAGTGACAATTGTCAACATAAGGAAACTTAATTTTCTTTGAACATAAATCAGTTACTTAATTTATGTGAATTTAGTTTAGTATTTGTATTGGCCATACTTTCATAATTGAAATAGAAAATTTATTCTAATTTAATACTCCTGTAGTTGATTTTACAAACAAATATTTTTTTTTCAAGAAGACATAAAGCAAGTTTAATGTCTTGGATATGCCAATGAATATATTGCATAAATGAGAATATATGATGAATTTTATGACTGTCTTATAATTATCACTTTTTCATTATGCATAATTTTTAAATAGCAAATATTGAATATCCATGTTTTTTAATTTAAATAAATGGATTGTTTCAATATTAAATCATGATTCATTTCCTCTAAAGTAATGCTATTAAGTTAATTTTGCTTTTTATTCCCAATTTTCAGCAATTATAACACATAGATTCTACAATTTTTATTTGTCCTCTTGATTGTGTGGTTATGCAATTATACCACCTGGTTTAGTAGAGTGGTGCTGATTAAGTTATCAGCAAAAGAATATTTTCCATTGTTGTTTGTGGTATTAGTTTTGTTTGTTTTTCATTACAGATAGTATAGATTAATCCAGTAAATATTCTAAATATTTGCCTCTTGGTGGACTCTTTGCTTTTCAAGATAAATTATAAGAACTGAAATGTTCTCAGGAAGATAAATGCAAAGTCAAAAAGAAATATTATTTCTCAGATATTAAAACAATGGTTGTTGCTGGCAGTCTGCTTGGAATAACTTGAGGAGCTAAATAAATAAGTTAGTGTGCTAGATAAACCTCCAGTATATTTCATTACCTCTATATCATTATTGAATAAGAAATAAATCAAAATGTTCTGTCCTCCAGCATCACCTCTATGGCAGATAGAGGTTTCCTAAATAATTTCAGTACAGAAAACTCTCCCATCCAACATAAACTTACAATATGATATTGACATTCCATTCAAGAAGATGTGGGGCCAAAGTTTCATTCTCTTGCCTATAGTGTATAGACGTCTCTAGAGTCCTCAGGAGCCCAGGTATGTGAGGCAATGTTTACTGTGGCAATCAATGAGCTCCTAAGCGTAAGTGTAACCTCTGGAATGACTTCCTGACTGACTTTGAAATCTCTTAGCCATTTAAAAAACTCATTTGGATATGCATATCCAGCTTGTACCCACACAATGAATGGGAAGGTATTGGACTCCCATCCTGAAGAGTCCAGCTATATTCTCAAAGAAGGGCAGGAGCCTCTCAAGAGCATAGGCACTGCCTAATAGGAGAGGACAGACCAGTATGTTAAGCCCTCAATGTTGTTGCAAGTAACTATGAATCTTGTTCTTAAAGGAGTGAAACTTGGTGGTTGCTGTGGGTCCCAAGGACAGGGAAAGGGAGGAAGAGAATAGATGGAACATGGGGCATTTTGATGGCATTGGAATTGTTCTACATGACCTTAAAATGATGGATACAGGCATGTTAAATTTCATTAAAATTTATAAAAGTGTATGGTCCAAAATGTAAACCATAATGTACATCATTGAGCTTGGTTTATAGCCATGCATCAATATTTGTACACCAATTGTAACAAATGTACCATCTACATGTAAAATGTTATTAGTAGTGGAAACGGGGAAAAGGGGAATATGTTGGGTATATATGCCCTATATTCTATACCTGACTTTTTTGTTACCTAAAGCTTCTTTGAAGATAAAATGCAAAAAATAAGACACTGGGGGAATAAATTGAAGAAAATGTCACTGTACATACAAAACAACAGATCTCACAGTGATAAAAGACATAATTCCAATTTTTTGTATATTTATTTTTTTAATTATTTCAAAAACTTTTTAAATTTTTTATATTTTATTTGTTACTATTAAAACTATCATTATTTCATTTTCTGATAAATTGCATTTGGGAATTTTGTAGGCTTCATTTTGGAAGAAGTTTTAGAACACAGAAGGGTTACAACTGTGGCAGTTAATGATCATTGGTTCAGGGTGTCAGTAATGGGGGATGTATGGGAGAAGGTCCACCTGGAGCATACCTATAAGACATATGAATGAGTTCAAGTGTTTATGGAGTGTTGTCATGTTGGGTGGAGATCCAGACAATACCCAAAAGAATATCAAATTCCTGTCTTGGGGGCTCTGCCACATTCTCTAATGCGACATCTATAATCCCTTAAGTACAGGGGCAGTGATTATTGAAGGAGGAAGGACCCTTGATGGGTCCTTGATATTGATGACTGTACTTATGAACCTTTTCTTTTGAAATTGAAACTCAGTCTAGTATTATAATTTGCCTAACAGTTACCTCCTGAGAATCTCCTTTTTGCTCAGATGTGGTCTCTCTCTAAGCCAAACTCAGCCTATAAATGCATTACCTTCCCCCTGACATGGAACATGACTCCCAGGGATGACCCTCCCTGGCACTGAGGGATTACTACCAAGCACTAACAAGCAATGCAAATGAAAAAAGACCTTGACCAAAATGGGGAAAGGGTAAAGACAACTGAGTTTATATGGCTAAAAGACTTCAATGTTTTGCATGTCTCAGCAAGATCTCATTTGACTGCCACAGTAAATATTGCCTCAAATAGCTGGGTTCCTGAGTGCTCTGGAGACATCCAGACACTATAGGCAGGGCTGACAGCTTGAGAATTTGGTAACCTGTAAGAGGGCCCTACTTTGGCTTTATGCTCCCCAGTATAACAGAGTTGGACTCAGTTGTGGTTTGCCTACACATGGCTCTTCTGTCCCTTCTATTTTAACCTATAGTTAGTACTAGAGTTGATAGGTGTATGTCCAAGAGACTTAAATCTTTGGGCTTTCCATGAGCCAGTTGGTCCCTGAATCTCAACAGAGTTGCAACACCTACTCTTCAGTTGATTGTACTCACCCAGGACAACTAACAAGGAGATGATGAAGGATAATGACCATCTCAAGGAATAGAGAGAGTCTAAAATGGCAAGCAAGATAGTCCCATCCATCTGCCCCGAGGGATCTAAGCCCCTTCTCAATTAGAGGCAGAGTGGGCATTACCATCCCGGAATCCTCAGGATTGAGGAATGAATGATGGACTAGAGTAGAGTTACTGTTATTCTACTGTAGACTTATTGTGATTCAAACAATGGAAGAACTTTTATCATTGATATAGAGGCAGTGGCCACTAGAGGTTCTGAGGGATGGGAGAGGAAAAAATAGCTGTAATATAGAATATTTAAGTCTCTAGGGCATATATTTAATGAGTATATTACTAATTATAGATTCAAATATATAAGACAGAAGAATCATGTGTAAAGAATTTGTAAATGAGCATAACTATGTTACATTGGAGAGCATATATTCCAAGGTCAAACCCACTGAGAGAGTGCTGAATTCCTGAGATTGTGTGCCCTCCCTATACTGTCTAGATGTCTCTAGAGCCCACAGGAGCCCCAGTGTTTGAGCCTTCTGTGGCAGTCAATGAGATACTACTGAGGCGTGCACGAGCATAACTTCTGGAATGACCTCCTGACGTACTTTGATATCTCTTACATAAAAACTCATTTGTATTTAATATTTTCTCTTTTTGGTCAAAGTCTTTTTCAAAATACATCACTAGATGGCACTTGGTAATAATCCCTTGGTGCCAGGCCCCCAGGAGTTATGTCCAACACAGGGGGAAAGCTAATGTGTTCATATGCTGTATTTGGCTAAAAAAGGGCCACATTTGAGCAACAAGGGGGCTCTCAGGAGATAGGTTTTAGGCAATATATAATACTTGGCTAAGTTTCAACTTCACAAGAACAACGTTCATAAGTACAAACATTAATATCAAGGTCCTGGCATAATGTTCTGTCCTCCTTTGCTAAGCATTGCCCAGGTACTCAGGAGATTCTTGCCACTCTATTAGAGAATGCCGCAGTACTTACCAGCCAATCCAGAATTCAGCACCATGTTAGTCGTCCTTATTTTGGAATATACTCTCCCCAATTTAACAGAATTAGACTCATTTATAATTTCCCTATATATGGCTTGTCTGACCCTTTTATTTGAACCTATAATTAGCATTAAACTCATTAAGCATATGTTCCAGATACGTAAATCTTCGGTCTGTTCAAAGGCCGGTTGAGCCCTGAGTCACAGCAGGGCAGCAACACCCATTCTCCAGTTCATTGGACTCACCCAGGACAACTAAAAAAAGGATGATGATGGGCAAAGCCCATTCCAAAAAGGAGAAAGTGTCCAAAACTGCAATCCAGACAGTTCTATCCATCAGCCCCATTGGATGTAAGCTCCCTCTCAATGAGAAATAGAGTGAGCATCACCATTCCAAAATCTTCAACATTAGGGTAGAATGCAATTATGGACTAAAGTAGACTTATTATTATCCTAGCAATGGAAGAACTTGTGTCATCGATACAAAGGCCTGGACACTAGAGGCTCTGAGCAGAGGGATAGGGAAGAATAGGTGCAGCATGGGTCGTTTTGGGGACATTGGAATTGTCCTGCATGACATCGCAATGATGGATACAGGCCATTATATATTTTGTCAAAATCTATATAACAGTGCAGTATAAAGTGTAAACTGTAATGTAAGCTGTAGACCTTGGTTAGTAGCAAAGTTTAATATGTGTTCATTAATTTTAACAAATGTGCCACACTAATGAAATGAAAAATGTTAATAATGGATGAAAGTGCGGGAGCAGGAGGGGGTATGGTAAATGGGAATCCCTTATACTTTTGATGTGACATTTATGTAATCTAAATCTTCTTTCAAAATAAAAAATATATTTAAAAAAAGAAATGCAAATAAAAACCAAGAAAAATTTTCCATCTCTTGAATTTCAGCAGCAGGTAGCAATTTCTCCAACCAGTAAGGTATAGCAGAAAAGCTGCTATGTGATCTCAAGTTTCCTCTCTAGCTCTCTATTTCATGAAATTTTACTTTGGAACCCAACAACCTTGCTGTGAAAATGCCTAAAGTGGTCCCATGAAGAGACTTCAT
Source organism: Cabassous unicinctus (assembly GCA_029593785.1). NCBI lineage: Eukaryota > Metazoa > Chordata > Mammalia > Cingulata > Chlamyphoridae > Cabassous > Cabassous unicinctus. The sequence continues at coordinate 46,908 of JAQZBX010001600.1, forward strand.
GGATGTCCACATATATAGAGAAATAAGGTTATAACGTGTC